>LRSR01000002.1:0-15729 GCA_001579985.1 Hypsibius dujardini
TATAGGGTTTACCTCTCGCAAAATCACCTAGAACCAATATTTCCAGGCTGCAACCTGCAACAAATGTGGTTTGTTATACCGGTGCTTTTTAAAAAGAAAACGAGGTTCGTAGAAAGAGATAATACCGAGATAAAAAACCATAGTAGACCAAAATAGATGGTTCGTAGAAAGGGAGCATAAAGGACCAAAAGACCAAAGATCACAGGCGCACTTCAGGGTCGCCAAGAGAGAGATAAATTTACGGTTCGAGTACTGTGCACTTTGTGAGCACTTTGCTTGACTAGAGGCCAACTCATTTGCTCTACCATACTTTAATTTCCGCCCAATGGACATCGTTTTAATGCTACTGCACTTCATCTACAGTGTACGCATTTTGCGAAATAATAACAGCAATATGGTTGTGACGTCCCACAATCCAATCAATAATAACACTTGGGCAAAAAAAGCGATCTTTTATTAGTGATGAAACAATTACACACGACTCCTACATTTGCTTTTTCCCAACTAACCCATTCAATCCATTTCGCTTTAACCGATGAAGCACGCGACCACAACCCACACCTAACGACCTACACCCTAAAACACCTTCAACAATTCCCACACAATAATGAACGATCATGATTGTCAAGTGAAACTCACTCTTCATTTCGCAATCCAATCATTCAATTCGTACATGTGCTGTCTCGATCACTTGGTGCTGCTTTTTAGACCCACCCGTACATTATGACTGCACACTCTGTGCTTCACTGCAGTCATTAATATACAGTGGATCTAAAACGCAGCATCAAATGATCGAGACAGTACATGTACATTGTATAAACTATGAAGTACGTGTATTAAACCTATTGTTCTGTTTAAAATGTGTTTAAAATGTGTTTAAAATGTGTTCGAAAATCAATTTGAAAATATCAATAATTAGCCAAACAGTTCCATTGGACTTTTATCGATTATTCCACTCCTCCGAAGTTTGCATAACAACAACAGAATAAAAATGTCATTGGACGTATATTTTTTCAATTCGTCTTATCAGGAATTTTCATTCTCGATATAAGTGCTAGTACCGAAGAGTCTCGGCCATTTGGTGCCAATTTTTAGACCCATCCGTATATTATGCCTGCACACACTACCCTGCAGTCATAATATACGGGGGTGATTAAAAACGGGCACCAAGTGGTCGAGACTCTTCGGTACTAAATTTTAGAAAAAAGATCGAGAATTCAGTCAAAAAACGGGATGGCAATCTCCAAATTCGCACACAAGGACGGTTCAATCGATTTCTGTCCACTCAACTGACCGTTAAAATTGCGGGGCTGCTTGAAATTTACAAAATACTTTTTACAGGGGTAATTTACTTTTCCGTATTTTCCACCTGATCAATAATATTTATCCTTTGTTTTCTCACAATGTTCAACACCTTACCTGGAGCAAGCAGGATGGTGAAGCCCTCCAACTGCTCGAGCATGGAGGACATCCGGCCCGCCACCGCATGCATCTCCACACTCGCAGCATCGCACGGGAAGATACCGGGTAAAGAGACCTGAAACCGGCGAATGGTATTCCACACCTGCAGCGCCTCCGGATACAACCGCTTGACCCGTTCGATGGCCACATCATAGGCCGGTCCGGTGGGCACCAATCCAAATCGTGGATTCTCACTCGTCACCATGACCAGGTTGATCACCGTCCCACTGCATGTTCTTAATATGAATGGGTCACAACTCCACAAAAACACTACTACCGTCGCTATAATTAAGCGAGAAGTCATATCAGGTGTGCCGGTCTCTCGATACTAAATAATCTAGTAATATAAGCAGTAAAAAAGCAGCAGGAGAAGTTGCAAAGAAAAGTCGTGACTGTTCCGTTAATCAAGGAAGAGTTGACTGCGCGGGTTGACTGATGAAACGGAAGGTGGAACATTGTTTTTTATTGAAATTCCATTTTAGGCTGACCGACACTGACTGATGTGAAGGATGATTCAAAGAATCAATGAAAAAAAACGCCGCAATTAAATGAGTTATTGAATTGATTTCCTGAAACTAATAAAAATACAATAATTTGACACTTCATCCGGGAACCTGCTCGTACCAATTAAACACGTATGTACATTGTACAAGTGCATAAAGCTGATCTGACGTGCACGGCTTACCGGTTTGTATATGTACCTTTAATTAATTTCCGTTTCCCAAAATATGCAAATTTACGAGTACTCTTATGAATGATGCAATACAGTCAAACTTAAGCGCTCATATGCGGCACTACTTGAACGCAAATAGATCCCAAACGAAGTATCTGTGCAATGGGGTGTAGTATGTAATGGGTTTACGGGTTGGTGCGTAGGAATCATTTGTTTGGTCACAAGGACGGTAGAAGTGCTGTCCGTTTGCCGCCCTCATGTGACGTAACAATCCTGAATTCCTGCAACTTGTTAACGTAATTCACGTGTCTATTCTTATTTTGAAGCCATTGTTCAAGCGAAAAGCGATTTTTTTCAATCAAACGCAAGCAAGAGCAAGAAAGTATGAGGGGCTTTTAATAACATTTTGAAGCGTGATCATCGCGAACAGCCCCCTGTCGACCTGGAATCCCACGTCATGAACCTGTATTACGTCCACGTGGGTCTGCACGGTATCACCCATTCAGTGCCGATTGAACTCACATCATGTCAAGCCTCCGGAAATTTCCTGTTCATGACTGTCAAGTCGGAGGAGGTGTTTTCTCTCTTGCAGGACCTTGCGACGGCCAACAAGTCGGCGAGCCCGGAGGGATCCCACCCAGACTCCTCCACCTTATTTCTCGCCTCATCTGTCAACCGCTCACCCGCCTTATCAACGTCAGCATGGAATCAGACGCTTTTCCGTCTATCTTCAGGCTCGCAACAGTCGTTTCCATCTTCGAGCGTACCGCCCAGATTCAGATAGTTCAGTCTTTGGACGACAATAAAATCCTCTCCCGACACTAATCCGGCTTCCGGGGAGGATTCTCTTGTGAGGCAGTCGTCCTTAAAGTCGCCGAAAAATGGCGCCTGACCATAAACAAGCGCCAAGTCACCGCTGTTGCCTTCCTGGATCTGAAGAAGGCCTTTGACAGCGTCTCCCATCATCTCCTTCTGCAGCAACTATCAGTCAATGGGTTTTCTAGGGTTCCACTTCGGTGGTTCTTTAGTTACTTGACTGGCCGTCGTCAACAAGTGGCGACACCTGCGGGAGTTTTCGACCTTTCACCACTGACCATCGGTGTTCCACAAGGTAAAGTTCTGTTCTTCATCTTTGTCAATTCCCTTCTCCGCATGGTCGAGTCTATAAACTGTACCCTTTAAAGTCCCACGGCATGCTGGTTGTGTCCCCGGGCATGCTGGCAAGGAACGACAACGACGGGAACTCTGAAATACTCTGAGACGGGGTGAAACTGGAGGAAAGTAAGATCATCCGTCACCTCGACGTTCAATTCAAGATTCAAGAACGGACAATCGGACAGATAATCGGACGGACAATCGGACGGACGGATGGAAGGACGGACAGTCAGATGAACGATCAAATTGAGAAACAAGGCTAGCGGTGGCTCGACTATCAGAGAAGGGGTACGGAGACGGTGTCAGACTGAACTTCTGAGAAGGTGTTGAGGGTCTACAAGATCAACTAACCCGCAGGTGGAGCGGGGGACTAATTTTGCTAACACATAATTTTCCCATAAGGCTAACGCAGAACTGTCATATTACAGTAATTTAACCCTGGGTAGGGGAGACGGAGATCTGAGCTGCCCCAGTTTCGGCCCTTTGAAAGACGAAATCAATAATCAATCGAACGCCGATCAAGTGGTTGAAATGGGCAGGAATTCCGATCCAACAGGGCGTAATTTACGCCCATCATGCTGTGTCATTGGCGCAGAATAGTTCTTCGCAGAACCGAAAACAGCAGTGCCGTTCGTTTTTCACAAATTTCAGACCGAATTTCAGTTGGAAATAGTCTCCATTTCGGGAAAAAGCACCACGTAATCCCTGGCAACTTACGAAGGAGCAAATTAGGTACGAAGGCGCTTGAAACGTGGAGGGGAAGTGGAATGACGAAGAGTCACCATTTGTTTTGATCAGTATTTTGCTTTTTCCCTTGGCCTCCCAGCAGTACTAGTACTCTCCCGACCATGGCCGATCACGACGAAATGGTCTCGCAGTTTATCAACATGACCGGGAGCGACGCGGACCGCGCGAAATTCTACCTGGAATCGTCCAACTGGGACATTGGACCTGCTTTGGAGACGTATTTTGAATCGGGTGCTGGGGCTGGACACGATGTGGACATGGATATGATGGAAGACCATCAACAGGACGTGCGGCAGCAGCAGCACCATGGAGGGGCTCCGCAGCAGCACCATGGAGGGGCTCCGCAGCAGAATCCGTATCCGCCTGTCGTGGGTCAGCGAAATCCCGGAAACTTCCCCACTGCACCGTCAGCGCCCAAACAGGTACCGCATTTTTGCCTCCCGCAGTTGCAGCTTTTTTTCACCAGTTACTTCTCTCTGGTTCAAAGCGAGGCGAGCGTTTGACAGTTAGACAGTTGTCGAGAAATTGGCAGCTCGTTGTAGTTGAGAGATTCCATTTAGAGTTTGTTCAATCAATCGAGCGATTGGTGCCATGGTTGAGACAATTTCCGACTGCCTTAATTTTGGCTTTACATGATTGGCGATTGATAAGTAACGTAAAGGAGAAGGATCGAGTTTCATTTGCTGAAAGATGTTGGTATCTTGGTGAAATCAGCCTGGTGTCATGATGTGTGAACTGTAAACAACTTTTAATCTGCTCGGCTCTAGACGATGCTGAAAAATCAATCAAGCGACCAGTTGTTTGTGCTGTAAGATCAAATCAAGATCAGTGTTTCAATCAATCAGCGTATGTAGTGGTCGTAAAACAACTTGACAATGTGAGTGTTCACGATCCATTGATTGACTAAGTGAACGCTATTTGCACAGGGAAAGATGTTCTTTAAGCGACTTCTAAAACTTTATTTTCCGTAAGAATAAAGTTAATTCAGATCATTTAAACGGCTAAAATAAACAATGTTTTGTGGAGATTGGTACTTTTCGTTCGTGAGATATTTGACGATTTAATGCATCTGGCAAAGGTGTGGTGTGCTGTTAATTGGCTATTTTCTTTGCTCTTTCAATTCGTTCACTGGAAGTTTGTTAGCAACCGCATTCTTTAATTCTTTTGATCTCCTGAAGGTGGCGCCGATTCCAGTCAATCCGCCCTCCAGTTCCGCACGCATCGCCACCATGTCCAGCATTCGCAAGCTCCAGGCGCAGCACGAGGACGAAAGCAGCGATGAAGAGCATAACTCCGATGATGAGCAGAAGCTCTACGTTGGCTCCGGACAGGAAGTCATCGGACCAGGAAAGAAGCCCAACCCCGAGCGCATCATCAAAAACGTTTTTCAGTCGGCCCGCGCTCAGGGCGCGAAGGAGGTGGAGGAGCCCCAGGCGCAGCGCGGACACGGTCCGGCGCGACCATTCGGAGGAGCGGGCTCGCGGTTGGGTGATTCTTCCGGGTCCGCGGCTCCCAGCGGGACATCGGCATCCACTCCAGTGGCTGGGTCGGCAGCGGGGAAGCTGGACAAAGTCACCATCATTCTGCGGATGTATCGAAATGGTTTCACGGTGGACAACGGACCATTGCGGGAGTTTGACGATCCCGTCAATCAGGACTTTCTTCGCAGCATGAAGCGGGGTGAAGTGCCGCGGGAACTCGCCGATCAGGCCCGTGGACGGGAATTAGGCGTGGATATGGTGGACAATCGTAATCAGGATTACGAAGTGCCGAAGCAGCAGCCGACCTTCTTTGGCGGCACTGGTCATATGCTTGGAAGGTATGCATGACCGATTTTGGTAAATTCTACCACCGATTGACTGATCAGTATTTCCGTTTTGTAATTCGTTAATATTGGCAAAATGTTAGTTGCTGTTGTGGTTTTTGTTTAGCCCTACACCCGCGGTTGTGATGAAGCCGTCCGCAGCGTCGCTACCGGCATCGTCCGAGACTGAGAAGAAGAACGCTGAGGAGAAGGCCCGAAACGCGGTGACGGTGGACGCTGCGCAGCCCGCCACCAACATTCAGATTCGCCTGCCGGATGGATCGCGTCTGGTCAACCGGTTCAATGAGGCCCACACCGTGGCCGATGTGCGGCGATACATTCAGCTGGCCCGTCCGGAACTCTCTTCGCACGCCTTCCAGATGCTGGCCGGGTTCCCGTTGAAGCCGTTGTCCGATGAGACGGCATCATTGAAGGAGGCCAACTTACTGGGTGCCGCCATTAATGTTAAATGAAATATCTGACGACATCATTTTCTCTCTACTTGTGATGATGGCTTTTATAAGTGTAGTCTTCATGTCTTTTTCGGTTCATTCATTTCTACATGTAGGCGAGACAAGCAAATTACTGTTGCTCCTTATGGGTTTTGTAATTGCTCTGGATCCGAGTTGTACTCGTAATTCTGTACACTGGTCGTAATATCGTAATCACAGTCATGTAGAAGTCACAGCAGTGATTATCGTAATCTGGCGCATTTGGAGCTTCCGCTTCCGCTTCTGGCTCCTTGGAGTGGGTTCGGTGCCGTGAGGGTCGATCCCGACTGGGAGCGCGTAATGTCTGCAACTGAAGAACAACTTTCTCGAGAAAAGAACCGTACCTTGGTAGTGGCAATCCCAACTCTTTCAAACTTGCACCAATTGGCTTGGAGGTGCTTACTTTACTTACGACGACTACCGACTACCGACATACCGACTTTACTTACGACGACTACCGACATACGACTACCGACATACGGAGCACAACTGCCGGCTGAGCCTCTTCACTATGCCGACTTCTCGTCTGTATTGGTTCGGTCAATTGGTGCGCCTTCTCTTGCTCACTCGTTCTACGCGGGCCAGCTGCAATACACGTAAAACATCATCTATTAACATAACCGGTAATAGATTCATTCAACTGCTGGAGGAGCCATGATCTCCTCGTACCTTTGACGAGTTCGAGGCATTGAGCTGACCGGTTGAGCATCGTGGCCCATCTACTGCTTCCACATTGTCGGAACGGTCCTTCTCCACTTTCATCCACGCGTCACGGAAAAGGCGATTGAACTGGTGGTCGTCCAGTGATGTCCTTGAAGAAAATCAACGGTTCGTTATTGATGTTTTGGCAACGGAGCCGCGAAAGTTGATAAATTGGCAACTAATTCTGCTTCGCGGTCTAAGATGCGGGTTAATGCCTCGCTGGACTCTTAATATTAATTTTTTTGCGATCAAACACACGCCACTGACTGTACTACCGTTACAGAGTGGTCCAGTTTCCCTAACTGCGCTACAAAATCTGCTGCGATAATGTGGTACACGCTTGAGGTACAGCAGAAAAGCAGCGTCGCTGGCCTTCCTTCCATCCGGCGCAGTGGAATACTTGTTCTCCTGGACGGCATTTAACAGCGCCGCGTACATGGTCTCCTGCTGGTCAATCTGGGAAGCAGTACCATACAAAAATCGTGAAAATTGGAAGAGTAAAAGTGGTTTGAGGAGTAAAAACAAACTCCGAGGAGGAGAGACCACTACCCGATGGAATAACTCCACTAATTCGTGATTATTGGTCTTGTCTACCTCAGGAACGGTGTTTTGAAATGAGTCTGAACACCATCGCTATACAACAGAACAAGTAGACAGATAATGGAACGTGAATTGGTACAGATGGAACACGCCGATTGTTTTTTTCTCACTCGCGCACTCTCATGCAGCGAAGGCAAAACGAAGAGCCACACACATCACTTTCGAATTTTCACACGAACTATTTTGAAGTTCATCCGGCGGAATCTATATTTTCAGACCATGGTTGCGTGTTTCTGTAATTGTTTTGCCCTCCCAGTGAGAGCTATCCACTTCTAAACCGTTTTAGGACTTCAGCAACCAATCTTCCAATCCAATTCAGTCTTTCCCATCTCCAATAACTCTGAGAAGTTTTTCCACTTCACTCGACCGAATCTGACAGTGGATGGTTGAACCCTCTTCATCATCGGCATCGGGGCACTCCAAAATGGCGACGTCGCTCCAATTCTTCATCCACGGGCTGCCAGCGCCTCCCGACTTGATCAACCAAAGGTAAGAGGAAAAAGTGGAAAAAATGGAATCATTTTTTGACTGCGATATTACGACGTCGCCGTTGACAATACTATTACTGTTTTTTGTTGTTATAATTTTTGCCCCGTTGCTGTCACAGATTGGAAGAAGCGATCACGGAGTTGAATACACAGGAGGATCACTTTCCGGTCCTACACGAGCTCAATCAGCGTGGCATCAAGGAGGTTGTCGTCGGGCCTCAGCATCTGGCCTTTCTTCTTGATGTAGGTGGCAATGGGTGAATTGTTTTTGCTGTTGTTTTGTAGACTGAATTTGTTTGAATCGATAATTTGGGCGATACAAAAAATTCTGTGAGTCTAGATTGATTTGTAAGTCAGAAGTCAAAGACGTCTGTGGCTGAACAGGTCGTCTTATCTCTGTCGCTGGAGTTCAGGGATACCTTACTCGTTGTCGGATCGTCGATTTTTCATAAGAAGCGGTTTTATTTCAGAGAAAATCACGTACTGAAGAAATATGAACTGATCGGGACAGGATGTTTTCATATGATTGTTACATCGATTACATTGCAAATTTGCGTGCTCTAGCGATGACTTTGATGATTGATGAGTTGATTTGTTGATTGATTAGTTAATCTGTTGATTGATTGATTGGTCTGTTGATTGATTGATTGGATCGGATGTTTACCGGCATATTTTCGCTGTTGCAGGATGGGACCGTTCATCGTCTCGCCTACACCGTGGAACCCGACAAGTTGGGAAGTGAAGCCGTGGAACACGCGGCTTTCAAAGCACGTGTCGGGCAAGAGTGAGTTACAAATAAGAGTTTCAGTTTATGTCGAGAGGCCCTCGCAACCTTTGTCCCGAACTGTGGTGTTGGAGCCTAAATCGCTTTTCAGCTGCGACTCTTTTAATGATATTTTTTGCCTTTGTACCTCTTTAGTTTGGTGTCGGTCAGCAACTTGATAATATTCTTCCCCTTTTACAGGCCACCAACTAAAAAATCTCACGTTGATCCCGACGACGTCCTTCTCACTAGTTCCCGCGGCTTGACCGCGCAGGCCGCACTCGCACACCACACCAGCGAAGCGATGATCCAAATGCGTCGTGCTGGGGCTCGTGCAGCATCCAGCGGCAGCGGTAGTAGCCGTACATCGTCTCTGCTCTCGACCGGTGCCGCATCCGCCATCCCGCTGCCCACCGCGCGACGTTCCGGCAGTGCACCCCGGCGAATATTCGCCATGGCGGCCAGCACGGCGGCGGTCGGCGGCACGGCACCCGCTGCGCCTCATGTCATCACCAATCGCATGCGACCCAATCCGCTGATTCCCACTTCAGCAGCTGCGGCTCCTCCCCCGGTGGCGGCGGCGGCGGCTGCGGCTCCTCCGACCGGCAGCGGCGTTCCAACCCTCCACCGGACCCAGGCCGGGGAGGTGGCCGCGACGCTGCGTCGTGCTGTGGCCGCCACGGCGACCGCCACTTCCGTGCCGGAAGAGCTGGTCAACCAGGTGCAGACGGTGCTGCAGGGAAAGTCGCGACGAGCGGTCGTTCGAGAGCTGTTGCGCGTGGTTAGTAATCACTAGAGGAACTGCAAACAGAGGAACTGCCAGATTGTAAATGCAATCTTTGCTTCTCATTGTAGAATCTGGATGTGAATATGGCCGTGAACAATCTGCTCAGTCGGGATGATGACGATGCGAGCGAGGTGGACGAGATGGCTAATGAAAGTAAGTGCAGTGTTTTAAGCTCTTCACATGTGAGAACTCTAGCGCACTGTGCTTTGATGGATTGCTTTCAGATGAAATGTTGATTAATCTCATGGAGGACGCCATCCATAATCCGGCGGCCAGCGATTTCGTCCATGAATCAGGCGGCGGTCACCGTCACGGAGCAGGTCGCGGTGTCAGTTGGAGCACCACCAAGCCTGGCTCGAAAGATCAGCGTGACGGTCGGCCAGCGACGACAAGCTGGATGGGGCTGCATTCCAGTGCGGCGTTCACCTTTCAGGACACTGTGGAAAGTTTCAAGTTTTCCGAGCGGGTACGACGGCTGCTGTTGTGAACGGACGTTCTTCCCTGCATCCTTTGTAGAGCTATTACTGTTTTCATGCAATTGCTTGACTATTCCATATCCAGTTCTTCATTCGCAGGTCGATACACAGGTGCCGAAGTTCATATCAATCGGGGCTTTGACATCGGAGCTCATTTGTGTCAGCGAGAGCGGACAACTACATCAATGGCGTTGGGACAGCGAGTTCGCTTTTGCCGATGACTTGGTAGGCATGCGTAGACGCACGGGACGTTCTGTTGTGCATCACTTCATTTTTTCCTTTCTTATTTAGAACCCGACCGTCTTTCATCCGAAGTCTGCCGCCTTGAAGCTCTTGAACGAAAAAGTGATGGCTATGGCCGCCTGCAGCATCCGTGCTTCGTTCCTCACCGCATCAGGAAAGGTAGAGCCGACTGTCTGAATGGTTTATGCATTAATCACAAAGGTGATTTTCTTAGTTGGCAACGCTGATGGACGACACGGTCGACGTCTTGGCTAAGAAGCTGGAACACCCGGCCATCTCCTTTCCCGAGCTGCAGAACGAGAAAATTCTGGACGTCAATGTGTGTCTGCTGTACTCATGCATCCGCGTGGAGTGTGGATACCTCTACTGGTGGGGGATAATGCCGTTGGGATATCGCCATCGGCTGTGGGAGAAGTCGAGGACCAAGTCCAAAAAGTCGAAACCCGCACCTTCCGGAGCGGAGTTTCACGTCGGATCAAGTGTGCGTGGATCAGAAGATAGGCAGATCAGACAATATGTATAATTTCGTATCTATTACAGGTTGTCTATCGGAATGCCGCCGTGTACCAGCCGGGTGCGATCGGCTTCCGCGTCAACGCCTGGGGTGAGCTGCAGTGCGGCGAACTGATGGACAACATGTGGGACCTTTCCAGCGTGGCTCGCTTCAAACTGTTGGACCCGAAGACCGGTTCGCCGCTCACTCGAGAGGCGCCCGATACCAAGTCGACCGTCCTCGTTCCCGATACTCCGCCGGTGGAGGCGCATCAGGCCAGCGGGAAACGCGCGTCCGAGTCTGAGACAGACGGCCAGTTCATAATTGAATCCTGGACCCCGAAAGATGTCATCATTTCGGACGAGGGTGGACGGACTCCGGTCGTTGGGAAGATTACTAAGGTGAAACCTCAATATTGTGTAGACTTTCTTCTTTAAATATCGTATTTAGTCTTAATATGATATAAAATAAAATATATAAAATAGTTTTAGATTCACCGCAAAGTTTTCCGAGAAACTTTTTAAATAAATGAATGTTAAATAATTACTTTAATTGGTAACAGCTGTCGGAAGAACACGCATTCGTTCTCTTCTCACCAACGGAAACTGCTGAATCGACCAGCCGAGTTGCCGTCGTGGTGGAAGAAACACCACGCCACATGAAGAAGAGTGATTTAGTGCTGTTCAAACCGCAAGGCAGCAGTCCGTCTGGGAAGGTGCCCGAATGCATCCAGAAATCCCCGAAGAAGCTCCGCATCAGTGCCGGCGTGAAGAAGGTCTTGGCGTGTGCCCTCAACACCAAGAGCATCCAAATGGTGGTCCTGGGCGTGTCGGGCAAGCTGTCTCTTGTCAACTACAACCTGCAAAGCGGCAAAAAAGACTCGCAGAGCCGCTTCCTCTGCGACGCCAAGTACATCGCAGGCCGGGACGAGAACCACGTCAAGCTGGTCACGGGCGGACGCGACGGACTGACGATCATGCTCGATGGCAATCGCTGCTTCTACCCAATTGAGAAGGACGCCACCGGGAGCCTCCGTGTCCCGCATCCGCTCAACTGTTCGCCGGTGCACAGCATCAGCGCCAGCGTCCGTTCCGTCAACATGACCACCAATCGGCCGGCGACCAATCGGTATCCCTTTGCCGCCGTGGCCTTCGTCATTCGCAAGGCGTCGTTGATTCAGAGCATCCTCGAGGTGGACTTGGAGAAGGTGCAGCAGATTCTAGAGAGTCCGGCGGAGGAGCTGACGAAGCTGCTGCGGGAGTGCGCGGACGGCGCGCGGAACGTGCTGCATGTGTGCGCGGCGATTTGCGCTCCGCAGCCGCGCAAGGACTTCCCGCGAAGTCTCTCTTCCAGTCGATTGGATTCTGGTAAGCTACGGGAAGTGGAATGGTGGAATTGAAACACTAAAGAAACTTAAAATTCTGCTTTCACTTAGTTCTTTTCTACTGAACTATAGTCATGTACATTGGTTTTAGCCGCTTGTGATTTGGTGGGAAAATTCAAATTAGTCGAACTAGTTTCAGGTTAAATTAAACTTGAGGTCTTACACTGGATTCCTGTGCGCTTCACAGGCCTTAAACTTCGACATAAAATTACCTATTGATAACTGAACGTTCTTCTACTACCTGGTGCTTAGATATCTTCCGTTTGGATTTCCATTTGAATCTCTGGATATTAATTAAAGGGGATTAGTTGATAATAATTTGTCACTAATTTTCTGTTCACTCAAAATAGTAATTTTAACTGTCATGCCTCGCGGGAAGCTAGACAGACAATCAAACAGATTTTACTGCTGGGGATTGTGCAAACTTCAGACTTCAAACTGTAGAGGCGTTGATGTTTGTGTTAGATATGAGAGGACGGGGAGATGATTTGTTAGAGCTCATGCCGCTGGACATTGACCACACCACCGGTTCGCCGACTGCTGACTACATCAACCAACTGAGTCGTCGTGGCGCTTTCGGGAGTCGGCGTGCTGCCCGGGAAATGACCTTTCGTCTGGAGGAAAAGCGAAGCTCGCGACATGCCGTGGAAATTCCCCCCGAAGGCATGGACACCCTCTTGGTTGATGCCAGAACTGCCGAAAGTTCCTCCGTTAAGCCGAGCACGAGTATGTTTTTGGATACTTCCATTTTTGTAGTAACGTAGGAAGAGCTGACCCTTTGTTCCATAACCGGTGTCATTTGCTTTTTGTTTTCTAAAGGTGCCACCAATCGCATGGACTCTGCAAAGACCATCTTGAGACTTCTGTGCTCCCACCCGGTCGTTCGAAAAATCATCCCCGAACTGATTGCTTCAAGGTAAATGGCACTTCTTGCCCATGCTAAGCGATGACGGATGGAGAGGCAGTGGAGAGACAGATGGATAATTAGTTGAACGCAACGTTGAAGCCGGCAAACCAGACGTCGAATACACTGGCTTGCTAACCGAGACTTCTTATGTACTTGTGTAGGAATAGTCTGGACATGACCCCGTTCATGTACGCCGTGCTGATTCGTTCCTACGAGGCTGCCCTTGTTCTGCTGGACACGACGGCCAGTGTGGTCGGGGAGCTGTACGCTGATTTCGCCACTCGCGAAGTCGTTACAGTCGCTCCTCGCACTGTCGATTCCCTGGTGATGGAGTTCCTGTACCCTCCCGGCTCACAGCCGGACGACTCGCCGTTGTTTCTCCTCTGTCTGAACGATGTCTGTACATACACTTGGACGGGATCTCGTAAGCTTGGTGGCGCTATTTCTTGGTGGGATCGATGGGGAATTTGGTCGTTTTTTCATTTACTTGCAGGACATATTCAGCAGGATGTCTGGGAATGCCGAACCTGCGGGTTGACTGGAACTTTATGTTGCTGCACGGAGTGTGCTCGGACGTGCCATCGCGGTCATGACTGCAAAATCAAACGCTCTTCGCCGACGGCCTACTGTGACTGTTGGGAGAAGTGCAAGTGCAAAAGTTTGGTGTCGGGAGATGAGCTCTTCCGTCAAGAGCTCTTTTCGAAACTCGTCAATATGTCAACTGATTTGGTGATCCGGCCGAACAGCAAGTAAGATGTTGTTTCGTTGGTGGGTCGTGTGGAAGCGCTTGATCTAATAATCATCTTTCAATTCACAGGGGAGAATTTCTGCTGCAGTATCTCGTCCAGACAGTGGGCCGGCAGCTTGGAGAACAGCGCTTCTTGAAGGCCAATCGAAGTGACGAACGCTCTGGTGACTGTATGTGTTCACTTTTCATTATCGAATTTGAAGCGTTAGGCAGGCGTATCGGGCATAATAGTTTAGGACAGATAGACAGACAGACAGACAGACAGACAGACAGACAGACAGCCATGCAGGCAGGCAGGAAAACAGACCGACACAGACCGACAGAAAATTGTCTTTCACTGTAAGAGTTCTCTGTTTGAATTTGGGTTATTTACAGTGCTGAATCCCCCGAAATTCTGTCAAATGGCTCTGACCCACCTCCTGGGCAGCTACGAAGCCCTCAAAACAGCCTTGATGACTGGCTATCCCAATCCTCGCCTGGCCTCCTTCTCATCTGCCGTTCAGGAGGACCAGTTCCATCTAAGTTATCAGAGCGGAACAGCCCTACTCGATCGCTTCGTGTTCGTCCTGCTGACCAAGTGCAACGTCGAACACATTGAGGCCTTCGTGAATACTGTCCGCTCCGCATCGGGTGATTTGTGTGACGCGCGAGACATCAGCATCGAGGCTCGCGAAATGACGAGTCGCTTCATCCGATCCATTGTGCGGGTATTCGTCGTTTTGACAGCGGAAAATATTAACGGACCGCGCGACAAGGCAGCTGCCACCGGCATTAAGCTGCAGAAGATTCGGGACGTCTTCCGGAAGCTGCCAATGTCCTCGGTGGTAGAACTGTGTGAAGCGGCGGAGGCTTTGCTCGCACCGGTTCGCTTGGGTGTCGCACGGTCGACGGCGGGATTCACGGCGTTGTCTGCCGCTTCGGAAGCTACTCGAGGCAGTGACGATCTGCTCAGCATGGTGAGTAGGAGGATCACTTCAGAAAGATTAAAAATACTTACAGTGTGTGCCTTTCTTGAAATCCTTTTTTTAGAGGTTGTAGTTATTTCACTGGCGTTGTTTCAATAATAACGTGATTCAAATTTATTAAAATTTTTAAATTATATTTAATTAAGTGCGGCGTGAGTTTTGGACTTCCAAATACAAATGAGATTTAAGTGTTGGTATTTCATGTTTGGGACAATAATTTAAGCTGAAATAATTGAAGCAGCGCTAGATTCAGCTGGGATCCTTGCAGGAGCCCCTGGCGGAACGCCGCCGTGGTCGTGGACGTCGAGAGACGGTCGTCACGGTCCAGTCAAATCAGCGAGACGTGGACATTGACGCCAGTTTGGCCATTCCGTTTGAGGATGACTTTGACGTGGTGATTCCTGCTGATGTGAGTTTGGTCGTGCCGCCGCACCATGTGTGTGTGTATTTCTGTCGCGAGGAGTGTTTGTATATCGGTTTTTTGCTTCGGAGTAGGATTTGGATCGTCGCCGTCGCCGGACGATTTCTCATGCGGTTCGCGCTGCCAACACGGAAGCCGCCTCGGCTGGTGCGGGACTAGGTGGCGCCGCCGGCGGTGCTGTCGATGCGGAACCGACGTCATCGGTCTTCTCGGCCAGCACGCAGTCGTCGCAGCCGGCGCTGCACGACGCGGACGCCTCCAATATGAGTGACATGGACATTGATGAGGATCCCGACTCGGATGGAACTGACTCGGACAATGGGCACGGTGATTTCGCCGCGGCGGACGCGATGGCCGCTGACATGGAACAGCGTGAGCAGTCTCAGGAAGGCAAGTGGCCGCATGTTTGTCTTTTATCGTT
>LRSR01000005.1:0-29771 GCA_001579985.1 Hypsibius dujardini
AGTGGACAGAGTTACAAACTAGTATGATACTCGTGAGTTAAAGAACTATCATGATTGGATATGGGGACTTGTTGGGCGTGTCCAACAGCAGAATAACACGATGTAGAGCAACACAAACAAACTCTTTCGCCTTTAGAGTTCCAAAAGTTCTAAAAGTTCCTTGTTACAAGGGGTCAATGTGCGCTTCCCCGTCAGAGTGAACAAATCTTACAATATCAATCGATAGCCGTGACTTTAACTTACCTTTTGAAACCAAAAGCTAATCCGGAGCTTGTAAAACTAGATCACAATTTGCATGATTCGTACGCCCCTCCCCCTGCGACAACTGATAATGCAAACCATGCAATTGATTGGTCGATTGTTTAGTCAATCAAACCAAGTCAGCTTCTTAACCATTTCTTAACTTAAAACAATCGACCAATCAATTGCATAGTCTGCATTATCAATTGTTGCAGGAGGGGGGGGGGAGAGGGGCTTGATCTTCTTGTGCTTTTCCAACTTTGAAATATCACCAAAAACACTTTGCCCAACCTTGCCGGTGAAACAGTTTTGCATGATTCATATGCCCCTCCCCCCTGCGACAACTGATAATGCAAAGTTTATTGGGGGTACTGCCATCATAACACAAAGACATTTGACTTCTTTAAACTCTTCGGTAGTTTGGACATTTTGGAATGTCAAAACGAAAACAAACAAAATAATATGAGCGCTAGCTGGCGTAAGAGTGAGCTAAAATTAGGTATGGGTACAGGTACCATGTGTTAGGTCTACCAACAGGAAATTTGGTAGGTAACAAGTTTATTAGACTGAATGTAGGAATAGGTAGAGAAGAAAACTGGAAGAAAGGAAAGAAGAAGTAAAACTGCTCCTTATAACTAGTAAAACATCTGCTTATATAGTAAAGTGTTAACTATAGAATTGATAGTAAATAGCACACACATCAAGTAATTAGCTGTGGCAGCAGAACAGGGTTAATAGGGTAGATAGAGTTACTAAGTAAGTAAGGTATTATCGAGTCAAATAGCTGTGATGATTGGATATGAGGACTTGTTGGGCGTGGTCCAACACATGTGTGTGATCTGGGCCTACACTACTCTTGGGTAGTGCCCAACTAATACGCAAGACTTACTAATAGTACAGTCTATCTACCCAGTTTACCCATTCCTATCTACCCTCACATTCTATAATGTACTTACTCAGCTATTATTACGTACATAATTCCGCCATGTCGGCAGGAATTAGTACGTTAGATCAGGAACTGTTCTTTATTCTTGACTATATAAATGTGTGTTCTCTAGTAATCTGCGCAGAGTTCCTTCCTTTCTCCTCTACCAGTAACGTCTTCCTACAATTCTTCTCCTATTATTCAGTCTAATAGCTTGCATGTTCAGGTTCTTCCGTCCTAGTAGGGACGGAGGCCTAACACTACACAGTTGCACATTGAACATGGCTTTGCATATTCCGTCCCGCAACTTGCACATGCCGCTGCTGATAGCCAATTCCGCTTACGGTCCAATAGCCTAAAATTGTTATTGTATCCGAAATATTTCCAATCGAACGTAAGGGGGGAGTATTGCATGAAAATCATCAGTGATGGTGTTAATAAGCAGACTTCGTTTGATTGACTAAACAATCGACCAATCAATTGCATGGTTTGCATTATCAGTTGTCGCAGGAGGAGGGGCGTATGAATCAGCAAATTGTGATTTTTTTCTGCAAGCTCCGGATTAGCTTTTGGTTTGAATCGATAAGTTAAAGTCACAGCTATCGATTGATATTGTAAGACTTGTTCATTCTGGCGGCCAAGCGCCCTTGTGAGAGAAATTAAACAACGGTGAAATTGGTGGGAATACAAATCTTCTGCTCCAGCAGAAAACGTGCACCGTCATTTTCTTTTCTCGCCAATTTTAGATTTGACCAACAAAAGACGCAAATGGCTCTTTGGTCGGTCTTGGCCGCGCCCCTGCTGATGTCCAACGACCTCCGCCATCTGGAGCCGCAGTTCCGTCGCATCCTCCTCAACAGGAATGTCATCGCTGTCAGCCAGGATAAGCTCGGCATTCAGGGAAGACGGATCGTCGACTCTCTGGTAAACTTCGCACAGAGTTCTAACACTTCGCACATCAAAAGGAAAACTTGTAAAAAAAATGGCGATTCTTAGAAAATGCGCTAAATCTGATTATTTTCTCACATTTTCCCATCCCAAATTTCGTTTGGAATCGATGAGCGCCAACCAAATATTTTTCGGAGATAAGGGGGCGGAGCTATGGACAGCTTTCAAAACGGACCGAAAATTCCATCGAAGCTTTCCAGAGTTGGCATGTAGCTCCGCCCCCTCCCCCGCCTGATGTCCGAAAAACTATTTTTTGTTCAAATCATCATTAATATTGACCTAATTTAGAGAAAAAAAAATGTGAAACGTTTCAAAATTCATGTCTGAAAATCGTGAAAGTGAGCGTGGATGTAAATTTCTCATAATTTTATTTTGTAGAAAGGCAATGGCGTGGAGGTTTGGGTGCGTCCAATCACACCGACGGCGCAGACTGTCGACGCTACCGTCTTCTCCTTCGCTGTTTGTAAGAAAAACGTCGATGCATCCTTGAGTCTATCCAAATCTCACGACACACACACACGTGACCACAATTTTGGGTGGCAGACTTCAAGCCAAAAAGAGTGGTCCGAGTTCGAGCCGAATTAAGTCAAGTCCCCGCTCTAGCCAAGAGTGGCTCAAACTCAGACCACCCTGCACACACACACACGTGACCACAATTTTGGGTGGCAGACTTCAAGCCAAAAAGCGTGGTCCGAGTTCGAGCCGATTTAAGTCAAGTCCCCACTCTAGCCAAGAGTGGCTCAAACTCAGACCACCCTGCACACACACACACGTGGCCACAATTTTGGGTGGCAGACTTCAAGCCAGAAAGGGTGGTCCAAGTTCGAGCCGAATTAAGTCAAGTCCCCGCTCTAGCCAAGAGTGGCTCAAACTCAGACCACCCTGCACACTCACACACGTGGCCACAATTTTGGGTGGCAGACTTCAAGCCAAAAAGCGTGGTCCGAGTTCGAGCCGATTTAAGTCAAATCACCGCTCTAGCCAAGAGTGGCTCAAACTCAGATCACCCTGATGGCTCCAACTCTGCCACCCAAAATTGTGGCCATGTGTGAACACAGCGGCAGGTTGTGATTGTGTGGTTTCTTCTAGTGTTGTGGAGCAGACGCGACGACGGTGTGCCATTCGCTGTTTCCAATCCGATCAGCGCGTACGGTTTGACTAGTAAGACCGGTTACTTCCTGCGGAACCTCTACACCAACCAGGACTACGGGTTCTTCCGGCCGACTGATGTCCTCACCGTCAGAGTGAACCCGTCAGGGGTGATTTTCTTCAAAGCCACACCTGTCATTGCTGGGTGAAAATTGTAGTTTTATGCTCGATTTTTAATAATTTGGTAAATATTTCTGTAGTCCGCATACGTAAATTATTTGTGAAATAGGGCAGCTGACAAAGGATTCAGGCTAGAGCTAAAGACTGATCCCTTTGAAATAAGCGGAGGGAATGGAATAGTATACAAAAAATTACCGGTATAGATATTCGGCATATCTGACGGCAGCTGATGTTCTTCAAGGAGATAAATCATGGTCTCTCCGTCTGTCGTTCGTCATCCAACTGTTTGTATATAAGTCCGCCTGCCTGCCCTCCTTCCTCTGTCCCTCCAGCCCCCTTCCGTCTGTCTGTCTGTGTCTGTGTCTGTGTCTGTGTCTGTGTCTGTGCTGTGTCTGTGTCTGTGTCTGTGTCTGTCTGTCTGTCTGTCTGTCTGTGTCTGTGTCTGTGCCTGTGTCTGTGGCTGTGTCTGTCTGTCTGTCTGTCTGTCTGTCTGTCTGTCTGTGTGTCTGTCTGATTAGGACATTTCATCTGTATCCGTACACGACACAATAATTCATATATACAAAACACTTAGCAAGCGTTTACAGAAGTAGTGTAGACAGTGTGATGTAAGGTGCGTTGATGTCATAGTTCGGTGTTATCTATCAATGTCGAGGCACCGATGACTTCATCGATCGACCTTGACTAGACTGAATTCAATTGAAACCACGGTGCGAGTAGACACGTGGCCAGATCACTGGGTGGCAGTGTTCGAACCGCTTTTAGCTGAGCGCAAGCAAAACTGAGTGGCCCGAGTTTGAGCCAAAGACCCAGTATTGTGGCCAGGTGTGTAGCACCGCTCGCCGTTCTTTTCACCGATAAGAAGAACAAGCACGCTTCCTTCCTTTCTTCTTTTTCACACGCAAGAAAAGAAGAAAAGCAAGCACGCATGATTTGCGCTTGAAATTTAACTTCCACTTCTGCACTTCCACGATCAGTGAACTATGCAAAAAATGTCTCAATCCAAGCCTCACGCCCTGTTCATATCCTACCCGGCTTTCGGGCACATCACACCGTTACTGGAGCTGGCCAAGCGTCTCTCCATCACTCATCGCATCACTTTCGCCGTCTCCGAGGCCAAACTCGCGGATCTCCGGAGCCGGCAACTGCTCTCAGCGGAGGAGGAAAAAAGCATCAGTCTCCTCAGCCTGGCGGACGATCTCCCTCCGAACTTTGACCAGATCACCGACCCAGTCAAGATCGCCAGTGGCATCGCGCAGATGGGCCCCGCTCAGAAAGAGCTTATTCAACTGATGCCAATCAAGAATCAACCAAACGGTTACCGCAATTTAGAACCGGTTGATTTCGTTGTGTCCGACTTGTGTATGGAAGTGCCTATTCCTGTCTGCAAGGAACGAGGCGTTCCCGCGTTTACCTTTTGCTGTCCCGGAGGATGGGCAGTGGGCAATGTGCTAGCAGTCAGTAAGTGAAGCTGGCTTGATTGATTGATTCATTAACAACCTCCCTCGCCACTTTCTGCTGTAGGCCCTGGCTTGATTGGTTGATTCATCAACAACCTCACTCGCCACTTTGTGCTGTAGGCCCTGGCTTGATTGGTTGATTCATCAACAACCTTCCTCGCCACTTTGTGCTGTGGGCCCTGGCTTGATTGATTCATTCATCAGCAACCTCCCTCGCCACTTTGTGCTGTGGGCCCTGGCTTGATCGATTGATTGATTAACAACCTCCCTCGCCACTTTGTGCTGTAGGCCCTGGCTTGATTGATTGATTCATCAACAACCTCCCTCGCCACTTTGTGCTATGGGCCCTGGCTTGATTGATTGATTGATTACCAACCTCCCTCGCCAATTTTAAAAAGTTGAAATAATTGTGTATAAAATAGGATTGAATGTGCGAGTGGAACAGGAAAGGAATTTTAATTTTTGTTTTTGAAGTGCAGTGAAAAGAATTTTGTTTAAAAACCGATCTCTGATTTGCATGATTTTAATTAAATTGGATTTGATCGACGTTTGGCGTTGGACTGAACTGGGGTTATTTTTCAGAGGAGGACACGCCAGCGGTCGATGATGACAGTTTTTACAGCGCCCCCGCGGACGGTCCAGCCACGGACGACCGGAAGGCGGCCAACAATCCCATTCTATGCAAGAGCCTGAAGAATTGGTTGGTGGAGTGTAGTCGTGCCATTCAACTCGCCTCGGGGATACTCATCAATTCGTTCGAAGACTTGGAACCGGAAGCGAAACATCAAATTGTAGATGCCTGCCCGGCGGCTGCGGAGATTCCCGTCTATTTTGTCGGTCCGTTGTTTCCGGAGCTGACCGCCACGCTGGAGCACTCTACTCTGGCTCAGCAGGTCTGCCTGCCTGCCTGCCTGCCTGCCTGTCTGCCTGTCTGTCTGTCTGCCTGCCTGTCTGCCTGTCTGCTGCCTGCCTGTCTGTCTGTCTGTCTGTCTGTCTGTCTGTCTGTCTGTTTGTCTGTCTGCGTGTCTGTGTGTCTGTAATGTATGTATCGTTGTTCCCTCTGGTTCAGGTGACCTCATGGTTGGACCGGCAAAGTGACCGGTCGGTGGTCTACGTTTCCTTCGGCTCGCAGGCATCCTTAGTGCCGGCGCAGATTGCAGAATTGGCGAAGGCCCTGCTGGCGCTGAAGAAACCCTTCATTTGGTCTTTGCGTAGCAGGGAGTTCGTGCATTTGCCAGCGCAGCTTCGCGACGGACTGGCCAAGCAGTTTGATGAGGCGTCGTCGGGGCCCACGGGACTGGTCCTTCACTGGGCACCGCAGAAAACCATCCTTGAGCACCGGTCAGCGCGGGTGTTTGTCAGTCACTGCGGTTGGAACAGCACTCTGGAGGGGATCAGTGCAGGTGCGCAAGAACTAAAATAAATAACTAAACTAAAATCTAAAATAAAATAAATTGAATTAAAATAAATAAAAATAAATAATATTATATTAAAACAAATTAAAATAAAATATATTATATTAAAATAAAATAAAAATAAAATAAACTAAATTAAGATAAATAAAAATAAATAAAAATAAATAAATTAAATAAAATTTTAATTGTTTTTTGTCTTGGCAAAAAAAAATGAAATGAAATGTTTCGGTGACTTGAACGTTAAGTAAACGAACTAAACGAATTAAATTAATTTCAGTTTAGTCATTAAATCAACTAAAAGCAGAGTATTTGGTAATTAATTATTTAGTTTTATTTAATTGAGTTTGCAACTAAAAGAAAATAAATGAAAAACAAGTAATAATATTAATCAAGTGTTTTAAATTAATTTGAAATTAATCAATTTTAAGTTTAATCTTTTGTGTGACTAAATTTTAATTTTTTCTATTCCAACAGGTGTGCCGATAGTGGCGTGGCCGATGTTTGGCGACCAACATGCCAACGCAGTGATGGTGGCCAAAATTGGGTGTGGTTTCCCCATGCGCGAAGTGTCTTCCCTGGCTCCACGGATCGTTCCAGGTGAAGAGATTGTAGCAGCCGTTGACATTACTGCAACTGCTGGATGGGACGGAAAGGCGGACGGCGACACCACGTACTGTAGGAAAGTTCGCGAGCTCAGCCGGCAAGCCAAGGAAGCGGTCAGCAAGAACGGCAAATCCACAGTGGACTTTGAACGTTTTCGTCGCTCTATTAATTAATTAATTAATTAATTTTCTCGCTCATCTTCGAAACCAGGGATATTAGCGAGTTTGAATTGGCGAAATAATCGCTGCAAATAAGCGAACTTTGAAAAGCCTTAGTGTTGTTAGGTCTACCAACCGTAAGTTGGATAGTTAACAAGTTTATTAGACTGATAGTAAAGACTGTTAGAGAAATGAACTGAAAGAAAGGAAAGAGGAAGTAGAACTGACTGTAGAAATAATAAAACACATTATTATATAGTAAAGTTTTAACTATAGAAATGAAGGTAAATGGCACATACATCAGAATAGGGTTAATAGAGTGGACAGAGTTACAAACTAAGTATGATACTCGTGAGTTAAAGAACTATCATGATTGGATATGGGGACTTGTTGGGCGTGTCCAACAGTGTGTATGGTAGACATCCACATTTGCGTTTGAAGCCAATAGAAAGGTTGAGGCATTTCGGCGTGAGAAAATTGTATGCTTGCTCTATGGAGGACAGGTTGAAGCAATCGGCGTCGCGTTAACGTAAGGTAACCGCAAGCAATGCTTTCCTTGAATTCTGCCCGTCATTTTCGGAAAATACCAGTTCGTAAAACACCGAATATTTCTGCAGTTCCATCATTCGATTTCTTTTTCTCGTGTCTCTGTTTCCTACCATGAACCATGAAGTACAAATCCCTTCTGCTTAGGGATGGCATCAAATGTCAAATGTCAAATTTAAATCAAATCAAATCATGTTTCATGGCAAAAAGGAGTGATAAGAAATCGAATGATCAAATGACTTTCAAAATCAAATCAAACTTTAGCTTTTCGTCATTTGATGCCATCCCTACTTCTATTGACGTACGCAAATGATCTTTTAACGGACGAAGAGTTTAGTTACTTGAACGGTGGCATGCGCGACAAAAACCGCCCTTTAAATTTTCTATTTCGGTCGATTTCATCGTTTTCTACAACCTAGATGGCTAGTTGCTACTGCTGCTTAGAATTTTGAGTCGAATTCCCGTAAATTGATCAGGGTTCAGTATACTGAATTATCCTTTCGCCGTGCTTACGTCGTCGCATAAGGCCCGCTGCTCCTTACGACGGGGGTAACGCATGCGGTGTAAGAGGTAAGTTGGGCCACGCCCGTGCATGATTTCAATTGGTCGATTTCCTAACTCTTACTCTTACGCTGCTCTTACGCGCGCTGCTTCAACTTCTCTAGTAAAAACCTCAGCTCTTATGCTACAATACAAAAGGGGGAAAGGGGAAGGGACTTGCAGCCTAAGCCCCTTCAGCAGAATTGCCCCTCCCCTCCCCGGGCGGACCTCAATCCGCCACTGGAGGAAACAAACACAGGATGAATCTGGTGTATCGCAATTCATTCAGATGATATTCACAAAAACCTATTTTTACCTTTTCATGGCCTCACATCGACTGACATTTCGCCGAATTAACGCGACTCTAAAAACGCTTTCAAAGATCGAGCTCTTGACAAATTGTTTCCAATCACATTTCATTCGACGTAACAAATTGTCTCAATATAAAATGCTTATAGACAAAGTGTCTGCGAGAATTTCACAAACATTTTAAGAGTCTGCTCGCTTGTCTGTCGCCTTGAGCGTAAAAGAGTTGTGCTTCCAATGCGCGAGCACAGTCCGTAAGAATATTCTTTATGATGCACTGTTTCTTTTTTGCCGCCAAAATAAAATTGATTAAACTCAGCTGGAGGTCACGCTAGGTGAGTTACGATTTACGGTGCAGGTATAAATAATCGACCTAATCATGAGGAGGGTAAAATCATGCTCAGTAGCTGTGTGTGTTTTCTGTATTTTCACAATACGACATTTTTTCCCCAACGGAAGCAACAGTTCTCAATCACAAAAAATGATGCTTTCCGAATTGCCAATTGCCAATTTCATTTGAGCCAGCTTTCTCTATTTAAGTTATGGTTAAAAATGGACCCACCCAACTAGAAATTGAGGACCTCAACTTTTCTCATGATTGAATCATTTTTATGTCACGTCATGAAGTTTCAGAATTATCTTTCCCGCTATTCCATTCCCAATCCGGGATTCAACTACCTCGATTACTACGTGAGTTTTTTAAACACTAGAAATTATCCATTCATCGCTCTGTAATTGCATAATGCACATGCGTTAATTTATGCAGGGACTGAAAAAGATTTTAACGACCTTGGAAGCAACGACGACGTTGGATTCTGCTGAATTCGAAGCGGTCGATCGGTTTTTTCCACACTGCGACGCGGAGCTCCACAGGATTAACTGCCACTTCGACTGTATGAAGAAGAGTTGTGCCTTTTATTTGTAGCATTCCCTAGTCGCGTCCCAATTTGAGCTTCCGTCAATATTACGACTCAACCTGCTTGTTTTAATCAATTTAATTTCACACCATCCCATTCAAAATTCAATTTTGAATCGATGCGCATCAGCCAAATAATTTGCAGAGATCAGGGGGCGGAGCTATGCACAAATTTTCGACAGCTTCCCTCACAATTCGTTTGAGAAGCACGCATAGCTCCGCCCCCTGATTTCCGACAAATATTTGGCTGCTGCTAATCGATTTCAAATTAAATTTATTGATGAGAGAGTTTAAAGTAAAATTTGCAGCACAATTACGCAACATCAAGCACGAATGGGAATCGCTGGATGCGAAACAGAAGAGCCTCATTGCGTATCAGCAAGACGACATCCGGAAACTGCACATCCCTCAACTCTTTCAGCTCTACTCCACCGTTGTTCTCTTGGCCAATTACCAGTTGTTGAACGTCAAGGGCTTCGGAAAACTATTGAAACACCATGACCGGGTACACGGAATTCAAAGCGGAATTTGCGAATTTCACTTTCGTGTTTAACGTTTTGGCGGTTAATTTTGGTGTAGAAAACTGACAAAACCAACGGAAAGCTTTGGCGACAAGAGCGACTGATCATGAC
Organism: Hypsibius dujardini; assembly: GCA_001579985.1. NCBI lineage: Eukaryota > Metazoa > Tardigrada > Eutardigrada > Parachela > Hypsibiidae > Hypsibius > Hypsibius dujardini. The sequence continues at coordinate 9,959 of LRSR01000005.1, forward strand.
GGAACTTTTCACAAGTAACACTTTACCTTTGATAGCTCGACAGATTGAGGTAAGTTGCCCTAGCGAACATGAGATTTTGAATATCAGGAAAATTATAATTCCATATTTTTTTCTGCTCTAGGCCATAAAATGTTTGTAAATTCTTATAAATTTTAATGTACATACAAATCGTACGTTTTTTTGTAAAATTCTATAAATGCTTTTAAGTTGTAAGACCGGGTTCTGAAAATTATTTCACATTTTTAGCAGGAAAAGAAGACCATTGGTCAATTGGCAAGGGAACATGTATACAACAAAACGAAATCATCAAATTGCTGCCACTGATTGTTGTTTTTAGGTTTGACCAATAATAAAAGTGCTTAGTTAGTGGCCCTCGATTATTATTACTCTTTACGGGAAACGATAAAGCTTTATTCAGTGATTTCACGTATTTCTGCAACTTTTATGTAAATATTATCACAGCGCAGGCGAATAAGTCATTTCATGTGTGAGTGTGCGTGTTAGCGTTCGATTCCTGTAGAGATCTTTTTTGTTTTCATTTTTACTCGTCATTTAGGGTTACAAGGCCTTACAAAATAAGTTCGAAATCCGCCTTACAAATTTCTTAATTATTAAGTAAGGAAGCAATGAGTTTTTTTGTAAGACATTTTTTCGTATGCTTAATATTTACTATGATTGCTTTCTGCGTACGTAAATTTTGAGATGGTAAAAACTGAAATTAGTCAACTAAAGTTTAGTTACTTTCAGTAACTACAATTTTTAGCTTAAATTTAATCGAAATTAGCTGGTAATTTAGTGGTTTTTTTATTTTTTTTTCCAGTCAAATTTTCAGTAACTAAAATCTATAGCTTAATGTTTTAGTTAACTAAAAAATTATTAAAAAAAGATTTTAATCCAGTTTTGGTTTAATCATTTTTTTAAAATTTAGTTTGGTTTTGCTATCTCCACGTACATTAAGCATTTAGGTCAGAGGTTGTTCGCTCTCTACCAGGCTTTTATTGCTTTTAGAACGCTTTGACGGAGCTCCTGGAGTTCCACAGTTACAGTGCAGTTCATCGATCTGAAGGACACAGGGTAGGACAGGTGCCGTTTGCTCGCGATCTCAAGGGACACTTTCCTGCCCTACCCGTAAAATTTAACCAACCTGGGCCGTGCCTATTCAGTTCAGTTCACCGAATCACCACTGTAGGGACAAATACAGTATAAGTCCTCATATTTTGCGTACGTCACAGTGCCATTTCAACTCCACTGCCTCATTCTTTCTCTGCTCCTTTGAGCGGCTCCGATCCGCGGTGCAGAGCCGAACTGCTAGTGACTCAAAGCAAAGCAAAGAAATGCCTTCCTGCCCTCTCAGAACTAGCTTTCTAGATCAATTTCGTCTTCATCCTCATCGTCGTCAAAACAAACTGTCCCACTAATCTCATGCTGGTCACGTTTTATTCATTTTTAGGATTGGGATTTCGCAATTTCTCCATCTTTGACTGAATTCGCTTTTCTCCTCTCACCTTGTAATTTTTCGAACGACATTTTGTGGCGTTTGCAGAAACTCCGAAGTCATCCGGAGCGAGCTCGGAAGTCATCCGGAGCGAACTCCGAAGTCATCCGGAGCGAGCTCGGAATGAATCCTTCTTTCCTTCCTCTGCGACGAAAGTTGCAGTGTTCCGCAGAAATGTGCCGCTGATTGGAATATTTTCATCCTGCGCATCTCGTAGGAAGTCCAAAGTTCCCGCGTCAACTTCCGGGTACTTGAGACCGCGTGAAGCCCTTTTCTTGCGAGGACTCTTCGTCTCCAGGCTTTGCCGGTGCCGTGCAATATACTGTATTGCCTGTCTAGAGACCGAATATTTGTCGCCAATTCGCCCGTAATCTGCTCCCGCGCGTAATCTGCTCCCGCGCGTAATCTGCTCCCGCGTCAATCGCGAGAAGAATCTTCCCTTTCGTAGACAGGGTCAAGCGCTTGCTACATTTTCGCTCGTACCGGGAATCATCCGGCTTCGATTCCCACCACTTTCGCTTGCATCGGGGATTAGCCATAACAGACACAAGAATGCTTGGATGCTTAAATTTATATTTAAATTTAAATTTAAAAGTAGAAGCTGGAAAATGTTGAAAATGCAACGGTCGCCAGTGTGTGACACTGTGATGTGTAATTGCGTAATAGGGTCGGCTCGGCTCTAAACAACCCGTGAGCGTGAGCCGCTCATACCAAACGAGTGAAACTGAATTGAATTGAACGTCGGTTTGAAAAAGAGCTGTGACGTACGCAAAATATGACTTATACTGTATACGGAAAAGTACAACTGTACAATCAATCAATCGAGCACAAGTAAGCTGTATGAAATGAGCCAATCAGAGAAGAGTGGATCAGATTGAACGTTCAATCGAGTGCAGGGCCATAACGAAAGAGGCGGGGCTCAGCTGTCCCTTCAGATCGCGAGCATACGGTAACGTCTTCGATTGCACGTACCGTTCATAAAAAGTCTCATATTGTCTCATATATTAAAGCATGTCTAACCTACATCTCTTTCTATGATTCATTTCGCAGGAAATACGGAAGACTTATGCGACGGCAGTTGTCATCACAAAACTCGTGTACTTCCGGATGGGTTGTTTCTTCACCATACTACTCCTTCTGTTGGCGACTGTTATTGCAATCGGTACGAAGTCAGAACGTAAAAAATAATAATAAAAAAAGTAATAATAAAAAATTTTTAATAAAAAAAATTTAATTTTTTTTAAAAAATTAAATAAAAATTAATAATAATAAAAAGTAAATAAAAAAACACAATTAAAAAAAAATCAGTTTAGATTTAAGCTTCAACGCTTCTTTATCTTGGCATTATTATAGGATGCTATAGTGGACTGCCGTTTCACGAGGTGTTAGCCGAGCGAAATGCAACGAGCGTCATCAACAACAACCGCACCCATTTTGTCAAGATTCGGGAGCTTGAGAGAGTCGACTGGCACGTCGTGGTGCGACTCTATCGAGGACCCGCGTCCTTCGTGGCGATGTTCCTCCTGCTGGCCCTCAACATTAGCTGCTGGAAACGCGCTAAGGTGGACCCGGATTTGATCTTTGGGTTTGGCTCGGGATTTTGGCTGTCTCAATACCAGATCTTTGAGGTGAAAACCGTCAACGAACTTTGCAAGGTCCGAAAAACACTTTCGATGCCTTTTTCGGACTTTATTTAGGTCTTAATTTGTTCCACATTTAGTGCTCCTAATTTGTCCCGCATTTGGTGCTCTTAATTTGTCCCGCATTTAGTGCTCTTAATTTGTTCCACATTTGGTGCTCTTAATTTGAGAGACCAAATACAGAGTAAATAGAAGTAGGATACTAAATGAATAATAAATTTAAAATAAAATATTGATAAATAAATAACTATATAATCAAGTAAAGAACAATTCTGTTTACATAAAAAATAAGCAAAATTATAAAATTTAATGTAAATATAAACATATCTTGATCTGTTTGGCGTTTTTCCAGTTTGGAACTTGCTCGGGCATTTTGTGGTGCATCTGCCTGCTCTTCTACTTCCACAGTGATGAATTGGGCGTGTCGGAAAACGTCATTCCCCTCGTTGTGCTGGGGATGTTTGCCGCCTTTTTCTTCAATCCCTCGCCGTTCTTACTGTCCGCTCGACGATGGGTGGCACGCACTATCGTCAGTCAAAAAGCACACAAATTCAATGTCTTCATTTTTGATCTCCATGGACAGTAATTGCATGTATAAATTCTTTGTTTTTGGTAGGGGCGAGTTGTGACGTCACCCTTTGGCGTGGAAGGCTTTGCCGAATCTTTCGTCGGCGACCAATTGGTCAGTCTGGGGCAGGGCCTGCAAGATATGGAATATCTTGTTTGTTTTTACGCTCTCGAGGCACAATGGAAAATTGGCGACTCCTATACAAGTACGGATAAACGGCTTCTTCCATTTAAGAAATGCACCTTTTTAGGATTAAAAAGTAGTTAAAGTTTCTAATAGACAACACTTGATAATTTTGATCGAAAACGCAATTTTTTATAATACGAGTAAAAAGCCTTCGAAATAACTATCGCAGTTTCGCTTACTTCGAGCAGTAGTTTTGCTAATAAAAACCTTTTCAAATATCTTCTTCTGATTTAATCTAAAATAAATTTTCAATTTGTCAATTCAATTTCTGTCTAAAAATTGAGTTGACGCGTTTTGACACTGCCCCGCTCAAAATGTAATTTGAAACTGATGAATCAATTTGTAAATAATATAGAGCAGGCAAACAAATGGGGGAAAATGAAACATGTGCGAAAGGACAAAAAGCGACTTATTACTAAAATTTCATATCAAACTAACGTAAATTCGACTACCTAAACCCCGGCAAGGAGCTGTCCCAAAACTCTGATAATTACCACATCCATTTGAAGTCTTTATTCGCAGCTTTTAAGACCGCTAGGGTATTTGTTGCGTATTAAAGGAATGGTTTTACATGAAAACGGGAATGCAATTTAAGAATGTGCTCTTTGGTTAATTCAGTAAATTCATTGAAATTTGATGATTCTAGCACAACCGGGAGTTTGTTCGTCCAGCCACAACACACTGAGTCCATTAGTGGCGGCCCTGCCGTCGTGGTTTCGGTTCGCCCAATGCCTCCGCTGCTACTACGACACCAAGTTGGCCTTTCCCCATCTGGTCAATGCCGGGAAATACAGCGCCTCCATTTTCGTGCTCATTTTCACCACCCTCAACACCATCCAACGCGGTGAGAGAAAAAGGGTAATTGAATTTGTGGAACTTGATAAGGAACAAAATATTCCATTGACGGTTGCAGAGGAATTTCCAGCCAACGATCAGGTCCTCGACAGGCCAGTCTATCTCCTGTGGATTCTTTGTGCGGTGATTAATTCCTGCTACACTTTTTACTGGGACGTCTACATGGACTGGGGCCTGGAACTGCACAAAAAGACACGCCCAAAGGGACTCAAATTTCATCACATTACCATCTACTACCTGGCCATCGTTGAAGACCTCCTTCTTCGGTTCGCTTGGAGCATCACTATCGCGGTGGACGGGCTGCTTGAGAAAGAGATTACTCTGTCCATTTTGGCTGCCGCTGAAATTTTCAGGTAATTGATTGACTCCGATAGTGGAAGGTTCCTGTCACGTGTGAATGTGTACCGTAATCTCCCGATCTGAAGGGACCCTTTTTTGCCCTACCAGTTAATTTGATCCACCCCGGATCTTATCTGTTCATCACCGTTTCTTATTGTTAACCTACAATCACTCAATCAATCAACTGATCCAATGTATGCGTCAAGGAATTCCGCTTAATCAATCAATCAATCAATCGCTGCCAACTTGGTTTTAAATTTCCACCAATCACGACACAGTGAATCCAGTTGAACAGTCAACCGATGATTGGAGGGGGTGGGGCTTAACTGTTCCTTGAGATCGGGAGATTGCGGTAGGGCGCCATTCACATATTACGCAATCAAAGATGGTCTGACACTTCATTACTCACCAGTATAATAGGCCCCGCCCTCCAGTATGATTTTGATTATCTGGGTAGGTGGGCGGTTGAAAAAGGCCATTTTTTGATTACGAAATATGTGAATGACCCCCTGGGCCTGCCAGCTTGCATTTTTTAAATCGGCCCATATCTCCGCCCCCGAAAATCGGAAAAATAATTGGCTGATGTCAATCGCTTCCAAACTTAATTCTTAACTGGGCGATCTACAGAAGGGATTTTACAAAAAATGGACAACATGAAAAAAATAAGTTTTATGTTAAAGGCGTTTTATTTGGAACGTCTTCCGCGTGGAGGACGAGCACGTGATCAGTTACAAGTTCCGCACACCCAGTCCTTGGCTTCCCAAGCACGAAGAAGACGTCGAGGCGAGTCGCCATCAACCCGGCGCAATCGCTCAGCACAAGAACAATGATCCTTCGCAGAAGTGACCAGAGAATCTCGTCGTCTACTGGGCTGTTTTTTCTTCTGTCTTGATGAGCAGCTTCATTTTGGCTGGAATTTCACCCACTTAAGGCGTGCTTTGATCGGCACTCGCAGTACTGCGGAATTCACTCACTGGTCCATCCATTCAAAGCATGGCAACAAGTGCTTGAAAATTGTCATTTTATCGCAGCTAAGCACGCTCCATTTTTTTGCCATTTCGCTACGACTTTCTTGATCATAAATGTAGCTTAAATTTCGATTTTGAAACATGCATTTAAAACTTGTGTTTTAACACTTTTCCACATTAAATTCAATTTGAAGTCCAGCGCCAAATTTTCTTCAGATCTGGCCCAGATCTGGTGAAATCCCATAAACGATCTCACGAGATCTGACGAAATTAACATATTATTCTTGGCAAGAGTGTTTGGGTCAGAAATCCGGCAGTTCTCGCCAGAAAGCTCTTAAAAGTCTCTGACGAGATCTCAGCCAGATCTCACCAGAATGACCAGCTACAAATTCACAACAGAAATATCTCGTGCATTTCTGGCAAGGAATTTCGCGTGTAATTCTGGCCAGAAAGTTTTGTGTAAATTCTAACTAGAAAATCCTCTTGTAATTCTGCTCAAAATTCAGCAGAGATTTTTCGCGCATGAGTCTCGTGTGATTCTCACCGAATTCTCACTTGCTTCTGGCCAGAAAGTCCGAATAAATCTCGTGAGGAGCTTTCTCACCAATTCTTGCCGGATCTTTGGTATTCTGGGCCAGTTCTGAAGCAGATCTCATGAGAAGATGCTTTCTCACGTAGTCTGGTCAGAAAGTTTGGCGCTGGGAGTCGATCCGCATCAGCCGAATATTTTTCAGGTCTTAGGGGCCAGCTCTGGAAAGCTACGCTCGAATTTCTTGTCCTTTTTGAGAAATACACACAACTCCGCCCCCTGACACCTGAAAAATATTGAGCTAATGCCGATCGACTCTAAATTGAATTTGGCATAAGAAAAAATAAAAATACATGTTTTGAATGTATTTTTAAAAATCGAAATACTTTACAATGAAAATAAAGGAAAATAGTGAGCGTTCAATCAATCAAGCGACTGCTCACAGCACAACCTCGCTGGGAAGTCTTTTTCTTCCTTATTCTTTTCTGAAACCGGTAATGTGAATTCCACGCGGAGACCTCAATGATAAATCACGATAAGTGGACAACTATTTGTAAAAACAAAATTCACACCAATCGGGAGGGAAAATCTCCATTACTGCCCGAGTCATGTATGAACAAAGAAATGAGGATAACATTTCCATAAGAAAAGCTGATCGAAGTTTGGCTGCGAAGATTATTAAGACAAGAGCGAAGATTGATTGCGGATATTCTTTTGAAATTTGGTCTCTTGATTATTTTGGATTGCCTTTCCCGTCTGGTCGGTGGAGCGTCCATACACCGCCGCTATCAAGTCCAAAGTCGTGGGATGCCACGACGTTGAAGCCTTGCTGCTCCAACACGGCGAGGACCATGGGGATGTTGGCCGGCGTGACGTACTTGGTGGCGCTCCATTTGACGGCGCCGATCAACTTGTTGGCTTGTCCTTCATCGTACACTCGATCCCGGAGCGAGTCCAGCACACTGGCATCTGAACAGGTGGTCTCGACTGTGCAGGGGCCTTTGGTTCCCTTCGTCGTGGTCACGAGTACGTAGGGCATTCTAAAGGGTTGAGAATATCGCGCAGGAATGTTATGCCGAGCTGCGAGGAATTAATTGTGCGACACTGTGAGAGCCTGCTGTTAATTATTGGTAAATAAAATATACCCTAAAGAGAATAAATTGTATAGGAAATCTGATGTGTGTACCTAGTACCTACTTACGTACCATTCTAAGGGTTGGACCAATACATGCCGTATCTATCGCTGTAGAGTATGCGCATGGCCAAAAGTAACGCTCCCTCATGAAATCATCCTAATCGCGACATGTCGTCTTAACTTTGATAGCATTTTATCATTACCAGTCAGTTACGCAGCCCGATTCCGACTTTGAGTTTATGTACCGTATTCCCCCGATCTCAAGGGACAGTTTAGCCCCACCCCCACCAGTCAGCGGTTGACTGTTCAATCGGATTCACTGTGTCGTGATTGGTTGAAATTTAAGACCAACTTGGCAGCGATTGATTGATTGATTAAGCGGGATTTTTTGACGAACACATTAAATCAGTTGATTGATTGATTGTAGGTAAACAATAGCAAACGGTGATGAACAGATAAGATCCGGGGTGGATCGAATTAACTGGTAGGGCAAAAAAGTGTCCCTTGAGATCGGGGGATTACGGTACATACTGTGTCATGTGTCTATACGCTTCTGTTTAGACAGAATACAGTCAGCCCCAAGAAAAACTCCGGTCACGTGACTCTTGCTGAAAACTCCGCCCTAAATTGCACCGTTTCTGTGCGACCAATCAGAACATGCAGTGTACACGTGATACACAATTATGTGCTATATTTCGAATCAAACGCGAGCCAGCAAGTAATAAAAAGGTAAAATATCAGCAATGAAAATGTGAATAATTCAAACCAAGAGAAAAAAAGCAACTTCGGAATCGGGAAGTTTAAACATCACAGACATTTTGAAAACAGAGTTAATGACTAGAGTTTAAAACGTTAAACCTCAATACCCGGATCGAATCCAGAATTCTGCAGTGTGAACTGCCATTGCTACTTGCAGGAGGAATTCGCCTTCCTTTGACCATATTTAAATCAAATTTACTAAATCAGCCAATCAAGAGCAATAACAGCAACAGAAAACAGCAGTCATAAAAAGCTGCAAAAACAGCTGATAAAAACTCGAATTCAGTTCCTTTGGGCAGTTTCCCTGCGATCAAGTCATCAGTTGTTGCAGTCCTATACACAGGTAAACTGCTATTTGTTTTTCGAGATCGCGAGATGAGCCAATTTTTGGTGGGCAACTCGGTTCAATTACCTGCATCTCTCAATATCGAAGACATTCTATTGGCATACTTGTCGCACCACATCGCTCTCTATGCGCAAAAAGTCTTTGTTGTGCAAGCGGAGTTTTTCTTAGGGCTGACTGTAGTTCGCCCTAGAGTGATGATAGAAAGATAACGACTGCCACAGCCGCCGTACCGCATAGTTTTACTGAGCAGATCATACACACGTGGCCACAATTTTGGGTGGCAGACTTAAAACCAAAAAGGGTGGTCCGAGTTCGAGCCGAATTAAGTCACCGCACGCACGCGCCCTTGACCACAGCTGACCATGCAGCCTTTACTCGATTGATCGATTGATTGAACATGTTTATTTTGGCGAAATTTAAAGCAGCTTGCTCAATCTAATTTTTCCGCTGGGTCAACGATTCAGGAGAAAGCAGTGGCAAGTTCTAGCCAAGACTGGCTCAAACTCAGACCACCCTGATGGCTCCAACTCTGCCACCCAAGATTGTGGCCATGTGTGTAGTCAGTGTGGTGTTGTTAAAATATATTGGTAAATGGCTCAAAAAGCGGATTTTGGTTTCGACCAGAGCTGTGCCGCTAAAGGCTCCAGACGCCCGCTACGCTAACGCTAAATAATCGAAAAATCCGCACCGCTAAACCCGCTAATGGTAAATGTTATTAGTCTATAAATCCATTTCAGATGCCTTTCGCTTAACGCGGCCCTGGTAATCTAGCAGATCACTATTGATGTTCCCGAAAAACAGATTTTCATTTCTCATAACATTGAGCAGGCTCCCTGTAAATACCGATGCGCGCGCCAACGTTAAACACCCGAGGTAGCGCTTTGAAAAGTCAAGCTAATTTTACATTTACAAAAAACACTTTTTCCAGTTGGATGTGTCACATGTGCGAGCTATTGCGAAGATGAGCAGTCTCACATGTGACGCGTACTGTTATTTGAATTATTACCTCTTAACGCAACCAGACCGCTAAATCCGCACCGCTAATTTCAATGCCGCTACGTCCGCTAATTGGAATCACCGCTACGCTGACGAACTTGACCGCTAACGCTAATCCCGCTAAGCGTAGCGGGTTTAGCGGGTTTAGCGGCCGCTAAAGTCCTCCGCTAAATTAGCGGCACAGCTCTGGTTTTGACGTTGAGTCCTGTCCGTCAGACATTGGGTCCTTCTGGCAATGTGTCTGTCAGACATTGGGTCCTTCTGGCAATGTGTCTGTCAGACATTGTGTCCTTCTGACAATGTGTCTGTCAGACATTGGGTCCTTCTGACAATGTGTCCGTCAGACATTGGGTCCTTCTGGCAATGTGTCTGTCAGACATTGGGTCCTTCTGGCAATGTGTCTGTCAGACATTGGGTCCTTCTGGCAATGTGTCCGTCAGACATTGGGTCCTTCTGGCAATGTGTCTGTCAGACATTGGGTCCCATCCGGCGTACAGTTGTGTCTTCCCAGACATTATATCCTTTAACGGACTTATTTGCGCCCATGGTAAAATTAAACATGAAAAATATTGCTGCAAATAAAAATGAGCTCCACCTCGAAGGGGTATCGCAAAAGAATGATCGAGCAGTAACTGTCCAAACCTACTCGAGCGAATAGTACTCATGATTCCGTCATACAAAGAGTTAAAAGAAGAACGGAAACCAATCGGGACAGCTCAAACGTTTATTTCAATGTTTCAGCGAAACACTCCAAGACCGGATCAGAGCGAATTGGTCTGATGCCAGTATATCCACAACCCGACTGTCTGGAGACAGATTCTTCACCAGGCCACAATGTCTGTAGAGACAGAATGTATGGGGACAGTTTCCACCTGGACAGAATGCCTGGAACAGTCTATCCACCTGGTCACATTGTCTATGAGGACAGAATGTCCACGGGCAAAATCGTCAACCTGTCAAGTAGTTCGCCCAACCCTCGGGCAGAACATCAACCTTTCCGACTGACCGTCAACCTGCCCGGCAGACCTTCCCGGCAGACTGTCAACCTTCCCGGCTGACCGTCAACCTTTCCGACTGACCGTCAACCTTCCCGCCTGAGCGTCAACCTTTCGGACAGACCGTCAATCTTTCTGACTGACCGTCACCCTTCCCTTGAACTTTACGGACTGACCGTCCGTCTTCCGGCCTGGTCGTCCGCAATCAGAAATGACCATCGTTGGCGCTCCGTTTGACAGCGCCAAACACCGGGATTCGGGTCGTAAATCGGATCACAGAGCGAATCCAGCACGCTGCGATCGGAACAGGCACTTTCGACTGCACAAGGTCCGTCGGTTGGTAGGCTGGACGCCATGTGGTGGACGACAAAAGGCAGGACAGTTTATAATGAAGCGAAACAGTCAAACCTGCTGCCCGAAAAAAATGACCCCTCGAATGAAGACAATGAAACCTTCCAGACAAGGTGGAGGCATAATCACAATCCGACATCGAGCCGAATACTAATTAAAAGATAAGTCACCAGATGAAGTCACGCAAGATCTTCCTGTGTGAGGATGATTGGTCACAAATTGGGTAGGCACTTCCGGATGAAGTCTCGTACGTCGATCATTTCCTAATAAAGACAAGCAGTGTGTCATAGCCTCACAGGAGAAGAGCTCACGGAAGCACAAAAGCTCCCAATCAAGGCTGACCTCTTCGCTGGAACTGTGGCCCACACCGCGATAGATCTTGGACGTGATATTCGGGGCGAATTCGGCCATCCTTGTTCTGGAGCGCAAGCCGACCTGCGGCGTCACAACTGTGTCGCTGTCGCCGTGGCACACGAGAATTGGGATATTTTTGTTGACGGATAACGCCTAGAGCGGCAAGGGATAAAACAAGTCAACAGACAGACAGACAGACACACGGACAGACAGGCACACAGACAGACACACAGACAGACACACAGACAGGTAGACAGGCAGACAGACAGACACGACAGACAGACAGACAGACAGACAGACAGAGAGGCAGGCAGGCAGACAGGCAGGCAGGCAGGCAGACAGACAGGCAGACAGACAGGCAGACCTTGGGGAAATCACTCGCAATTGGGAGCCACGAACTGAGACTCATAGCTCCGGCAAGTTGTTTGTCGAGCGTAAGCGCAGAGTAGAGGGCCAGCGCTCCTCCTTGACTGAATCCGCCGACGACGATCCGGTCGCTCTTGATGCCTGCACTTTCCTCTTGGGCAATTAACTCCGACACTGTTGGATGGAGAAACAGATCGCCGAGTCACACCATCAAAACCGATCCCGTGCAATAAAGTCGACACGCGAGGACGATCTGTAGTAAAAGCTCATCGCGTTCTACTGCTTGTACTCACCGATTTCCTTAGCGGCTCTTTTGATGCCTTCCTGATCTTCCCGGCCACCAATCTGCAGACCATACAGGTCGAACCTGCAGAGCAAGAAGCACAAGTCGGCTCAACAAGTGGACACATTGTGAGGCAAAGTTCGTTTTTATCATATCGATGCATATTAATTAAGATTTATTTATTAAATTAAATTATTCTTTATAGTTATGTCTGAATCAGTCATAATAAATCAAATAAAATTCAACACGTCAGCGCCTCACTCACCACGACGGCATCCGCATTCCTCCATTCAGCGTAACGGGGATCGAAGCCCTGGAAATGAAACACATTCAGATTCGCCGTTGGTTGCTTGATTGATTGATTGAGATTCGCCATTGGTTGCTTGATTGATTGATTGAGATCCGTCGTTGCTTGATTGATTGATTGATTGAGATCCGTCGTTGGTTGCTTGATTGATTGACTGAGATCCGTCGTTGGTTGCTTGATTGATTGATTGAGATTCGCCATTGGTTGCTTGATTGATTGATTGATTGAGATTCGCCATTGGTTGCTTGATTGATTGATTGAGATCCGTCGTTGGTTGCTTGATTGATTGATTGAGATTCGCCATTGGTTGCTTGATTGATCGATTGAGCAAACGGCCGTGACGTACGCGGTAGGAAAAAGGTACTTCAAATGGGGCTCACGAATCTCCTGGAACATCTGCGACCACCCTTGCCTGAAAAAAAAAACGTTTAGCCAAAAGTTCCACGACCACAATTCAATTTCCTTTCAGTTAAATGAATGAGAAAAGAAAATGAAATCCAAGTCAATCAAGACCAATCGATCCATCAATCAATCGACAGTGGCTGCACATATGCAACGATCCACCGATCGATCAATCAACGCATCGATCACACTGCGCATTGTGCGATCGATCAATCAACGCATCGATCACACTGCGCATCGTGCAATGTGTGATCGATCAATCAACGCATCGATCACACTGCGCATTGTGCGATCGATCAATCAACGCATCGACCACACTGCGCATTGTGCAATGTGTGATCGATCAATCAACGCATCGATCACACTGCGCATCGTGCAATGTGCTTATGCCTGTTTTACCCAGTGTCTCCGAGTCCATGCAGAAAAATGACCTAAAATAAAAATGTATAAACTGTTTCCTCTGCACGGCGGATTTATCGAGCACTTACTGTTCCGGAATGCGTCCCGGACGGTTTGACTGTATACGTGGTGGGTTTTCGTGCAGCTGCAGCTGATGCCATCTTCCTCACTGTCTGGTTGCTGCTCCACCAGTCTGAGCGACTTGCAAAAAATGTCACCACGCAAGACGTGACAACTCCGGCCGCAATGAAACGAGTTGCAGGTGACACAGCAGTCAGGCCAATTGCCAGAGACATGGAGACAAATAATAAAAATAATCCGAAATGCACACTGCAAAATGGATAAAACAGTAATCAATCAATAGATCGATCAACTGAAGGGCAACGATAACAAGTCATTTTATTACTTGAAGTGATCAATCAAGCCTTACCAACGAGCATTCAGAGTTTTCAGGTTTGAGGTAAGGGTCCTGGAATGGGCCACTTGACCTGGAATGGGCCACCCTGGAATCACAACTTCCACACAAGTTTTGGCTATCACAAGATTTTAAGCGACAAAGAATAATCAATAATCCGGTGAAACGTGTATCAGGTATGAAAAAAAGTTCTGGGAATATGTTTAAAAAACGAAATGATTGGACAGTTGAAAAAAGCTCACTGTAGAGGACGCTGACTATGCAGGGACTTATTTGTTTTCCATTCATTTGCGACAGAGCGCCCCCTGCCGCCCGGTGGCCCATTCCAGGGTACGGAAATTCAAGTGGCCCATTCCAGTGCCCGTCTCTCATTGGGCAAATCCATCAATTGATCAGAGCGCATTTCAATCAAGCCAACCACAAGACTGCACCTGCGGACTTGTGTTTTACTTTTCTAAATTACGTAATTTATTTCCAATTTCTCTCTCTCTCTCCCTCAATTTTAGAATGTTCAGCCGGACGATTTTATTGTTCCGATTGCCCAAATTCATCCGTCATTTTACGGCAACTACAACCAACCCCATTCCGCCATTGGAGCTAACGATTGCTATCGTGAAGCCTCATGCAGTAGCACAGCCCTTCATTGTGAAGGTTGATTCTTGGACTGACTGGTTGATTCATTGATTTCGGCCTGATGTTATTGCCGATTCCACATGGAGACATGTTACATTGATTGATTGATTGGACAGCTTCTTGATGAGCTTGGAGTCTTGATTGATTGATTGATTGATTGATTGATTGATTGATTGATTGATTGATTGATTGATTTACTGATTGATTGATTGATTGATTGATTTTTGTTTGTTTGTTCTCGTCTAGGACATCGCTGACGTGCTCATCCAGGAAGGATTCATCACGGTCAGAAGCAAACGGATACAATTAACGAAAGACGAGGCATCTGAATTCTATCGAGACCATTTCGGTAAAGAAGAAAGTGAACAATTTGATGTGAAGGATGACGTCACACCGGAAGTTGCTTCAAATTCGCCGGTCTGCGGTTTCCGATCCCGATTTACGCAAGAAATTACTAACAAAAGTTTTTGAATATTTTTTTACCAGAGTTGTGGTGAAATTTTGCTCTTCGTTTCAGGTCGATTTTTCTACCAGCGAGCCGTGGAACTGATGTCGAGGTTACTTCCCGTTATTCTCGAATTGTTGATTAATGATAGAGTAACTTCACCTGTTGATTGATCGATTGATTTGTTGATTAATGATGAAGCAGCTTCACCTGTTGATTGGTTGATTGATATGTTGATTAATGATGTAGTAGCTTCATCTGTTGATTGATCGATTGATTTGTTGAATAAAGATGGAGTAGCTTCATCTGTTGATTGATTGATTGATTTGTTGATTAATGATGGAGTAGCTTCACCTGGCGATAGGTCGATTGATTTGATGGTCCCTTCGCTTGTTGGTGATCTCATAACTGATTGATCAATTGGGCCAAACCTTTATCACCTATGGTTAGGAATATTGTTCTTTTCAGTGGTCCTCTTGTCGTGAATCTCATCGCCGGTCATGATGCAATCCGTCACTGGAGAACTCTCATGGGACCCACGAAAGTTTTCAGGTATGCGATAGTGATGTCTTCCGTCCTCATACTAGAGTCCCTAAAAGCAAGCTGATTGTCTTTTGTTCGGATTTCGGTAATAAGGTCCCGATTAACACACCCTGATTCTCTCCGCGCCAAATTTGGCTTAACCGACACTCGAAACGCCGTCCACGGATCAGGTCTGTCTGTCTGTCTGTCTGCCTGTCTGCCTGTCTGCTTGTCTGTCTGTCTATCTGTCTGCCTGTCTGTCTGCCTATCTGTCTGTCTGTCTGTCTGTCTGCCTATCTGTCTGTCTGTCTGTCTGTCTGTCTGTCTGTCTGTCTGTCTGTCTGTTTGTCTTTGTGTGTCTGAGTGATGTTATTGTCGTGCAGATTCTATCGCCTCCACCGCCAGAGAGTGCAAATTCTTCTTCCCCGACT
Source organism: Hypsibius dujardini (assembly GCA_001579985.1). NCBI lineage: Eukaryota > Metazoa > Tardigrada > Eutardigrada > Parachela > Hypsibiidae > Hypsibius > Hypsibius dujardini. The sequence goes on from LRSR01000005.1 coordinate 25,678, forward strand.
TTCAAATGGATGCCTCGTATTCCCGAATGGAACCTCTCTGCCGAATGTCTGCCAGAAATATCCCTCTCAACCATCCCATCCCGGTCGTCCCTGAGGCACATTGACTGCTGACAGACAACTCATTGTGAAGCATGTCTGTGAACTGTGATATTGTTGTTGTGCTTTTTTTTACGAACTCGTTAGACAGATCAAAGCTTAGAGCTGCAAAAAAAACTTCTAGATGAAGGAATTGGTCGGAATTTGTTTTCGTTGTCTGGAAAGAAACTCGCCGCACCAGACAGACAAACAGACAGACAGACAGACNGACACACAGACACACAGACACACAGACACACAGACACACAGACACACAGACACACAGACAGACAGACAGACAGACAGACAGACAGACACACAGACAGACAGACAGACACACAGACACACATACACTAACACACAAACAATCAAACAGATAGACAGACAGACTCCCGTAGATGAATGAATTGGTCGGAATTTGTTTTCGTTGTCTGGAAAGACACTCGTCGCACCGCACAAGCACACACACACGGGACACTGCACGAAAGGCTTCGAAAAATCGAAGGAGAGAATGCAGGAACACAAACTACGGAAACGCGACGTTCTAAAAAAGACAGAGAGAAAAAATTAATGCGTCTCTGAAATTGCTTTCAAAACCGAGTAAAAGAGGCTAGCAAAGGGAAGAGGGGGAGACACAGACAGAAGACACTCGACGACGACCGTTTCCGGTGTCTGCCTTATACATACACAGCATATTTCGTCGTAATCTCGGCGGGTGGAAGTATAAAATCGGTTTTCAGAGTAAACGAGTAAGAGTTATTAATTACGGAATGGAAGAGAAAAAAATCGAGATTCCTGATTTCTTGTCCGCGTAGTTTTTCCATGGGAAGGAATTGGAATTGGTTTACGGGCGTGTTGTGTTTTATTCGGGATGTGTCTGAATGGTGTCTGCTAAACATCTCCACCATTGTGCATCATTGTGGAAGAGGAGTCGCCACCACTGCTGCCGGGTCGATGGTGGTCGACGTTGAGTTCAGTGAGGAGGACGTGCATCGAGTCGTCCTCGGGGGAGTGGTGGATGTCGATGATGAAGATGTCTTCGTTGGAGTAGAAGCCCAGCATGTCGTCGTCCACTTCCACAGTCGCGCTGTGATAATTAATTAAATAGTATAAATAATGAAAAATAAATATCCTGCCTGTCTGTATGCTTGCCTGTCTGTCTGTCTGTCTGTCTGTCTGCCTGTCTGCCTGTCTGCCTGTCTGCCTGTCTGCCTGTCTGTATGCTTGCCTGTCTGTCTGCTTGTCTGCCTGTCTGCCTGTCTGTCTGTCTGTCTGCCTGTTTGTTTGTCTGTCTGTTCTGCCCACATGCATGTTTGTCTATCTGTCTGTCTGTCTGTCTGTTTGTCTGTCTGCCTGTCTGCCTGTCTGCCTGTCTGCTTGTCTGCCTGTCTCTCTGTCTGTCTCTCTGTCTGTTTGTCTGTCTGTCTGCCTGTTAATTAAAGTTGATCAAAATTATAATAATTAATGTTTAGTACATTAAATAAAAAGGTAGTTATATGGGTATTACAAAATGAGCTGCAGTATGGACAACGGACACAAATACGCACCCTTTCAAATTCTTTTTGAATATCTTGGAGACTTTGTTGGGGTCCACTCCGTATTTCATGTAAATCTGAAGAGGGAAAAATTGTACGTGTTTTAAATTCGGGCGTGTTTAAAATGTGCAATAAGGCTTCGAGCAATGTTCGTACTGCTTGGACCAGGCCTTTGGTGGTGGGCGGCATCAGGTGGAGGGCCGTGTAGACGTCATCCGTTTCTTTCCTCACGTAAAGCATAACTGCAAAAATTAGGCTTTAATAAGCTTTTAGATAATAGTAATTTATATATATATTGTATTTTGAATAGCACAGTGGAAAGGTGGAAATAATTAAGACATCGATTCAGTCTATCTATCTGTCTGTGTGTCTGTGTGTTTGTGTGTCTGTCTGCCTGTCTGCCTGTCTGCCTGTCTGTCTGTCTGTCTGTCTGTTGTCTGTCTGTCTGTCTGTCTGTTTGTGGCTCAACTTACTGCGCTCCGAGGCGGACGGGACAATCTTCATCCGTTTTGGTGGCGGCAGGACATTGTCCACGATAGACGTGGGATGGTGATCCGACATGGCGTGGGCGTGGCCACTCAACTTGCCGCTGCTGGACGGGTCGACATCCTCCTCGGAGGCGGGATAATACAGTTCCATCGGGGGCAGCCGGTCGAGATCCTCCGCGGGCGTGAAGAGGATGGGCGGTTTGATGAGATCAGCCATAGCGTAGAACTCGGACCGTTCGATCACCGCGTGGTAGAGGTCGTCCAGCTTCTTACGACCCGCCGCGGCCATCTTCCGCTTCGCCGCGCGGCGCTCCTCGTCGCGGGTCTTCCGTTCCGCTCCCTAAAAAAAAAATACCAACGGTAAAAAATCGCCAGCCTTAATGAATCAAATTAAAATTAAAATTATTTTAAATTAAATCAAATTAGTTTTAATTAAAATTAAAATTATTTTAAACTAAATTAAAATTATTCTCAAATAAATTTTAAATTATTTTAAGTTTAAATTAAAGTTTAAGTTATTTTAAAATACATTAAAGTTTGAATTATTTTAAAATAAATTAACGTTTAAATTATTTTAAAATAAATAAAGATTTTAATGTCTAGCCAATTAAAAACAACACTTAATTTTATATTTATTCATATGCTCGAGGAGCACGCAAAAGTAATGTCGAATCATCAGTTTTCTACGTATTTTAATGGGTAGAAATTCTTCATGCAGCTTACCTTGTCGCAGAAAACTTTAATCTGACAGTATCCCCGATGTACCGGGACCTTGCTGGGCACCCGAAACTCCAGGTCGTGGGTGTCGATTTGGACATGCAGCGGAAGACCCTAAACAAAAGGAAATGTACGGTCCGTTCGCAAGACCCAATTACAAATGGCGAAACGAATGAGACTGAAAAAAATCAGACTAAGAAAACAACTCGATTTATATTTATTTTTTAATTTTAAAAAAACAATTTTAAATTTGGTTTTTATGTTTATTTTTTAATTTCAAAAAACAATTAAAATTTAGTTTTTGGTATTGATTTTTTAATTTTAAAATTTAATTTATTGACAAAACTAATTATTTATTATTTATTTTATTATAATTTAATATTATTTATTTATTATTTATTTTATTATAACTCAATATTATTTATTTTATTATAATTTAATATTATTTATTTATTATTTATAAAATATTGGTTGGGAGTTTTTACCTTGACGCCTTTCTGGTTGCTGAAGTCCGTGCTGAGACACTGCACGGCAATGTTGACTTTGGCGGGTCCCTCGTTCGGGTTCCAGTACACGGAAATGGCGTTGTGTGAGGTCTCCTCGATGCACCCCACCAAGCCCATACTGTTCTTCGTGTCGGCGTCGAAAATGCGCTGCTTGATACTGTGCTGCCGGCTGTGCCAAAACTGCCAGGCCTTGGCTTCCTCTTCGCTGGTTTTTTCCTCCCGGAACACCAGCATAATTGTTGTCTACAAATGCATGATAAAAAAAAATGCTAATTAATTTTTTAATAAATGTTTAAAAAAAAACTTAAAATTTAAAAAAATTTAATCCTTCTTTAAAATTTTAATTTTAATTTTAATTTTAATACCGAGTTCATTGGGTTCAATTTTTCATCATTTAAAATTATATATATATATATATATAAAGACCGAAAGGAAGTGTGTGTTTGTGTGCATGGATGATGGAGAGTGTGAAATTGATACCACACCCAAGCAAGCTTCCCCGCTTTTGAGAGAGAGAGAGACAACGCAAAACGCAGCAGTGCAAACAAAAACAGCCCATTCTTACTTTGACCGTTTGTGATTTCAAGGGCTTCTCGGGATCAGGAATGTACTCGAGGGTGATGGGGTAGAATTGGCCTGTGGGTGTGGAGAGCGAAAGAAAATAATATTATTCAAAAGCAGAAACACAGACACAAAGACACACAGACACACAGACACAAAGACACACAGGCAGACATGTAGACAGGCAGACAGACAGACAGACAGACAGACAG
>LRSR01000012.1:0-19158 GCA_001579985.1 Hypsibius dujardini
AGACAGACAGACAGACAGCCAGCCAGACAGACAGACAGCCAGCCAGCCAGCCAGCGACTGAGTCGGAAAGATACAAATAGACAGCATAGAAATGGATTCCTAAACAACCAGACAAACAGATTTTCCTGAGTCTATGCATCTTTCAGGAAATTGTATCGACGAGCACTGAGACCTTGCGATTGCGTAATTCGAGCGATGAAACACCCGTTGATTTGGCCAATCATTTTGGCCACGAGTCTGTTGCACAATTTTTGGAGACGAAAACTCTCTTCCTGCGGGGCACGGGAGATGTGGGAGAAATTGAGGAGGAATTTGAAGACTGGACTATTGGCCACACCCAGGTAGTTCGCCAAGACAACTGAGAAGATGAACCACGGTATCATTGATTGGTTAGAAATGCAACGCATTGGCGCTCTTCAGACTTTTGATGGAATGAAAGTTCAAGATCTGCAGCACAAAAAGGATCAGCTTGTTGTGGAGACTTCCGACATGCTGCACGTACCGCTATTTACGGCAGAGGCCTTACTTCGCACCTTTCGTAAGCGACTAAACCCACACCGCTGATTTGACTCCTGAGACACGCACACTAAACTACACACACGGCCACAATTTTGGGTGGCAGAGTTCGAGCCATCAAGGTGGTCTGAGTTCGAGCCATCAAGGTGGTCTGAGCTTGAGCCATCAAGGTGGTCTGAGTTCGAGCCATCAAGGTGGTCTGAGTTCGAGCCATCAAGGTGGTCTGAGCTTGAGCCACTCTTGCCTAGAGCTTACCACTGCTTTTCCCGAATCTTTAATTTGATGCCCGGTCTAGCGGAAAAATTAGATTGAGCAAGTTGCCCTGAATTTCACTAAATCAATCAATCAAACAAGTTCAATCAATCGATCAATTGAGGAAAGGCTGCATGGTCAGCTGAGGTCAAGAGCGCGTGCGCGCGGTGACTTAATTCGGCTCGAACTCGGACCACCCTTTTTGGCTCAAAGTCTGCCACCCAAAATTGTGGCCATGTGTTTACAACAACATAGCCAAAGGTAAGTTACATTTTTGGCGTTTTCAGAATGGTCCCGTCAGGCACTATTAGACGCTTGGTTCGAGAATGCGATTCAGTGCTGCAAGAATGCCGGTGTGAAGCCGCCGGAATCGCTCACCCGTCGCAGAAGGACCGCTGCCGCCGCTTCGGGAAGCAACGATCTGGAATTGGGTAGTCCGAAACGGACAATCGTTCGCAAAATTGACTCTGTTGTATGTGTGATCTATTGATACGTCCTTTTTGAAATGGTACTAATTGGTTCCATTCACAGTGTCCGATCTGCATCGAGGATATGGCGCAAGAAGAGGAACCGGTGTATCTTGCATGCGAACATGACTTCTGCCGACGCTGCTGGCAGCAGTGAGTAAATGTCTCGAAGTTGCCTAATCCCGTATTAGAAAATCTGTCTATCTGTCTGCTTGACTGTCTGTTTGTCTGTCTGTCTGTCTGTCTGTCTGTCTGTTTGTCTGTTTGTCTGTCTGTCCTCTTGTCTGTCTGTTTGTCTGTCTGTCTGTCTGTTTGTCTGTCTGTCCTCTTGTCTGTCTGTTTGTCTGTCTGACTTTGTTGTCTCTTAACCTGGATGTGAGGTTACGAGTTTCCGTTCTGCCTGTCTGATCCATAGCATGTTCTAGAGACCATCATCAGTAAAGTTTGCCTTGCTCTCGATAGTTACCTTACGGGAAAAATCCAAGACGGGGATATCTACCCCATCATCTGCCCTGATTCACATTGCTCAATGCTGGTGCCGTGCGATGTAATCGAGGGCTTAGTCAGTCGGGACATTGCCAGAAAATATCTCCAGTTCGACATCGAGGTATGACTCACCGAGCCCAGGAAATGGTTGCACATATCTGGTGGTGACCATCTCGTCAGAAATGGTTTCGAACTTGGTACCTTGTAAAATGTCTTCCATCTCCTGTAGGCATTTGTGGAGAGCAACCCTAATATGAAGTGGTGTCCGTTCGCGGCAGCGGCTGGCAGGTTCGTTTAGTAATCTCTCATGTCTCTCACAAGGGAACGGAACGGTACGTGGAATCAAACTTTTTCCAAAAAAAACGACGTTTTGTGTGGTAAAAAAATTAAACTGAGTTTGCTAGAGCATAAATCAAACAATCAAAGGTTGAATTAAATGGGAAACCCGCGAAGCCATCTGAGAACTTTCGAATTTTCTCCCGCTCAAACCAGAGCTCGTTTGCCGATGGAATTTTTCGCTCAAATCTATTAATTTAGTCCACTGTTTGAAAAAAAAATTCAGACAGATCGGCGTGTCACTTACCGTTCCGTTCCCTTGTCAGTACTCATGTATCGTTCTGATACAGTGTATCACCGCACTGTATCGTTCTGATACAGTGTATCATCGCGCTGTATCGTTCTGACAGTTTCATGCGTTTACTTGTTGCAGTTGTGGACGGGCAGTCAGTCAACCGGAAATGCCGGGCCCAACTGTCCTCTTCATCCCGCACATGAAGCCGCCTTTGAAGACGTCACACGCAGTCGACTGCGGCAACGGTCACTACTTCTGTTGGGAGTGCTCCGGAGACGCCCATGAGCCTTGTAGCTGCGACAAGTGGACAGAGTGGCATCAACGGATCATCGACGTTAAGCCGGAAGAGAGTACGAGTGCTCGGTCCGTTTGGTGTTTGAGTTAACAGTTTCTGCTTTCAATAGTCAGGGGGACAAACGAAGCTTTGGAAGAAGCTGCCAACTCACTGGTAAGTAAATATTCGGGACCATTGTGAAAGTGTAAAAGGGATAAGGCTTCAAGCTTTCCTTAGCACGGATGTGTGGCCTTTTCATTTGCAGTGGTTGGCTACCAACTCCAAACCCTGCCCGTTCTGCCGGAGTCCCATCCAGAAGACCGATGGATGCAATCATCTGAAATGCTCCAAGTGCAAGCACGATTTCTGTTGGATCTGCGGGGATGCCTGGAAGAAGCACAGCACGGCCACGGGCGGATACTTCCGCTGCACGCGCTTTGATGCCGTTCATAAGGCGCAGGACGACGCCGGGAAGTTGATCAATGCGGCAGAGGAAAAGAGCCGGCGTTTGAACGAGTTGAACCGCTTCGTTTTGTACTATGGAAAGTTCAAACTGCACGAGGACGCCCTGACAGTATGTTATCAGATGTTGCAGACAATCAGATAATCAAACAGACCGACAGGCAGGCAGACCGACCGACCGACCGACAGACAGACAGACAGACAGACAGACAGACAGACAGACATATAGAGATAAACAAACACACATTAACATGTAGCTTGGCTTTCAGGCAGGCATACATATCCAGAACTGACGTATATAGTAGAGCTGCTGCATTAGATTAAGACTACGGTCTTTCCTTTTAGAAATCCATGCCGTTCTTAAACAACATGCATGATAAAGTAGTCCTACTCGCCAGTTATCTCAGCATTCCGACGGAGCAGTTAAAATTCCTTGAGGACGCCGCAGTGGAACTGCTGAAAGCCCGAAAAGTGCTGAAAGGCTCCTTTGTTTATGCATATTATCTGGAGGACCACCGCGTACTATTCGAGTACATGCAGCACGAATTGGAGAAGTCTGTCGAGAAGCTCACTGTCATGATTTGCGTTCGTTACCTGCGCACCTGCAAGGACGACATCAACCGAATGACTCGCACGGTCCGCCGTCGCCGGCATGAGTTCATCGTCGCGGTCAATAAGGGGTTAATGATTCCGGAAACGCCGCCGAGTATTCGCAAGAAGCGCAAGCGGCGTTTGCCGGGATTATTTGGATTGGACTTTGACGATGTGGTACGGTGTGCAGTGTAGTATGGTATAGTGACGACGAAGCGTTCGTTCATTTTGTAAGCAGCGAACATTTTTCATAGGTCTTACAAGAAGAAGACGGGAAAGCCGGTACCGCATCTTCTTCGCTGCTTGAACATGGATCCGCGTCTGATCCTTGGGTTTTGGACAAGCGCGGTCGGCATACCAACTTCGCTGCTCTTTATGACTGGCCGGAGATGGAGGACAGTGATGAAGATATTTCCGTTATGATGGCTTCCTCTTCTATTGGTGGTAAGCTGTTCGAAAATCTGTGTACATCAGTTGACTGACAATAGATTGGAATGTCTCGAGATCTGCGCTTTTCGCACATCAGTCTGTCTGTCTGACTGTCTGTATGTCTGTCTGTTTGTCTGTCTGTCTGTATGTCTGTCTGTCTGTCTGTCTGCCTGCTTGCCTGTCTGTCTGCCTGCTTGCCTGTCTGTCTGCCTGCTTGCCTGTCTGTCTGTCTGCTTGCCTGTCTGTCTGTCTGCCTGTCTGTTTGCCTGTGTACGGTATGTGTGTGTCTATCACTGCCCTTAGGGTGTTCCGGGCTGACTACCCCTCCAGTGTGGTATTAAGCGAGCAATTCCTCATTTCCTCATTACAGGTATCGCTGCATGTGCAAAAAGTCGGTGCTCTCGTCCATGCGTTAAAAATCCCCGAACCGGAGTGCTTCACCAGTTCTGTTCTCTCCGATGCAAGCATTATCACGAAGAGGAAAGCAAGAACAAGTCCGGCGATGCTGACGGTAACAAAGCGCTGTCATGTGATCTGGCTGCTTTCCTTTCAGTGTATTCTTGTTTCACTGATTACTTGTGATTCCGTAGCAGCAAATGGGCCATCCACATCCGGCGGCTGCGGTGGCGGTTCCGGCTCACAGATAGCACACAAACTCGATCTGATCATTGCCATGGAGCTGTCTCGTCTGCAGATGCGTCGCGATCTCGAAAACCGGGCATCCTCCTTTTCTTCCGAGTCTTCCACGGCAGATTACGGGTCACAGCGTCGGCTTGGTATCCAGCGCGACGGTGGTACCGGTAAATTAGAGCCTAAAACGCCACAGCTTGTTAAGGATGTGGAGAGAATGTGACGGTTCTCCGTTATTCAGATTTGGTCGACTCTGACAATGACGATCCGGCCCTGGATTTAGCGATTCAGCTGTCATTAAAGGATCTTCAGGAGCGGAAGCTGTCAGCCGGATGCGGGGATGCCTCCCTCTTGACCGACGAGGAGCTGTGGGAAGCCGCGTCCATCCACAGTGACAGTAACAGTTTGAATTCCGGTGATTTTACCCAGTTAACCGCCAACGATCTCTTACTGGATCATCTAGAGAAACTGACAAACGAACAAACGCTCAAGAACATCGAGCCCGACAAGGACGCCTCGGTGGAAAAGTGATTTGCCGTTGCGGAAATAGAAACTGATCACGAGAAATGCTTTCCACGTGTACATAATTTTAACGTTTTTACTTTCCGTTCCAAATGCTTTTCTTCTTCTTCTTCTTCTTCTTCTTTTATACAAATTCAGCTTGTCCCGTTGGGAAACAGTCAGTCCGAAGTAGGCGCGGTGATTTTCTTCCGGTGATTTCCTTCCGCGCTCATTTTATATACTTGTCCATAAACTTCTTGTGGAATTCCGAGCGAAGTGAGTCGTTGATGAAGTTTTTCGGCTTGTTCTTGTCGTCCTGCCCCTTGGCGCAGTTCTTGAAGACCACATCGTCGTCCCAACGGCGCTTGACGGTGAAATCGCCGCCGCTGGATGCGGCTGTCTTCTTCGCCAGCAGAGGGTTCCCGTGGAGGAGGTTCTCCATGCGGATCCGCTCATCGTCCAGCTTTTTCAGCTCATCCTTTTTGTTCTGTACAAAATTTGAGAATCGAATTAAATCACGCAAAAAACGAATCCGCGAGGACGCCGGCGACGAATCAGCGAGGACGCCGGCGACGAATCCGTGAATCGAACGTTCGATGCAATGGGAAAGTCCAAAACGTGAGATCCCTTACCTGTTCCGCTTCTCGCTCCTTCTTAATCCGATTCAATTCGGCCATGAGTTCGGCGGTGTCGTCTTCGTCGTCGTCATCGTCTGAGGAGTCCCGATCGGAGTCACCCCGAGGTTCATCAGCATCCAGATTGATAAGGGAAACTGGTTCTGCACGTTGCTTCCTCGAAGAACTCCCGCTCTCAATCGACAACTGATTACCACCATAAGAATCATCTGAAACAAATGACGACTGAATTGAGGAACTAATTTTAAATATATTTAAACTTTATACGGCTGCATGTTCAGTTGATTGATTGATTCGCAAGATCTTCAAGACCAAATCTTCACTCAAGCCTTGTTAGCAATTCAACATTCAACATGGTCCAAGTATTCCCTGAAGGAATTTTGAATTTCGTTATTAACAGCCTAATAAACAGGGCAGCTTTTAGATTCGCATCACTCATTACGTAACGTCCTTTTTTCTGTCATCAGTCGACGACTCATTCTGTGATTTCACATCGTAACAAGGTAATCCACTGCAACAAGAGCTTGATTGATTGATTGCAATGACCTGCAACAAGAGCTTGATTGATTGATTGCAATGACCTGTGGAATATATTTAATCACCAGTAATAAGTTTTGATGCCCAAATTAAATGCCGTCACGTTTTCATTTTCTGTACTAACGATGTACAAAGTTGTCAAACCCGAAATTTGATGAAGCGCAATTTTCCACACAAACCTTTTTCGTGGTGGCCTTTTTTGGCTTGCTTGTGCTTCAGTTCCCGCACCTCCAGTTCCTCGCGAAAATTCCGCTTCCGTGTCTCATCAACGGTGCCTTGGCCACTTTGCCTGTGGAAAAAGGAGTTTGTAATAGATGCTTGATGAGGGGAAAGAGTCAGGGCATACCGATGTTTGATCTTTTTGTGAGACGGGAGATCCTGTGAACTGTATTGGACAGAGTGGAACGCGAGATTTCCCTCATTCTTCTGGCTGCCTCCTTGCGCGGGATTGAACGTGGGTCTGGCTGCTGTTGTCATTCTACTTTAGTGGGGGGGGGGGGTATGAACGAAAAATACAACTCTGGAGCACAAGAAAATATAAAGGGAAATCTTTGAGGAGATGAAAATTGAAAACTATTCGAGACAAAATTTTGTCGAGTGAAACAGCGAACAACTAAGAAAAGTTGCGAACATCTGCAAAACGTCATGAACAGATGTGTAAAACCGACGAACAGTTCACGTTTGTGGAACAAATGCAGGAATCAACTCTTTTTTGTTTCTTCTTCTGTTTCACGTCTGAAATCTCATCTCGTATTGGTTTCCTCTTCATGGTTTAACGAACGTCGTTTTACTAAATATGTGATGAATTCATGTTGGTATTAGTATAGTATTATCATATGCTTTAATCCTATTTTCAAGTGTTTAATTATACGGAACAGCCGTTCAATCAATCAAGCACTCTAATTCGGAACAGCTGTTCAATCAATCAAGCACTCTAATTTGTATAAACTAATAGACTGTTATAGTATGCTTATTCCTGAGTCCTGAAGCTGTGCGGAGGAAACAGCCATGCATGCCCGACCATTCACTCCACGACGCGGTTTTCTCGCTCTCATCATCTCAGCCATTTCTTGTAAGTGTCGCCTGTAAACTCATCGGTTGATTGATTGAGTGTTTGCCAAAATTCCGTTATTCGGTCAGTCGATCGATTGATTGATTGATTGAGTGTTTGCCAAAACTCCGTTATTCGGTCAGTTGATTGATTGGTTGAGTGTTTGCCACGATTGCGTGGTTCGTTTAGTGGATTGATTGATTAATGAATTCGGCAGTTGAAAGTACTTTTTTCACTTTCAGGCCTTATAGTGTTTGCGTACTGCACAATGGAGGGCGAAGCCAAAACTCGGTTTGTCCAAGCCATAGACAGATGTACGAAAAGTATTCGTAATTGGGGTTTGACCGTTTGCTAAAGGAACACGACGGTTGATGCGCACATTGACGCTCGACTAGCAGCACTTGAACGGCACATCGAACGGATGCACGAAAGGTGTCGTTGAGGATAATACACTGCGAATTCCCCGTAATGTATGTTGTTTAATTTCGGGTTGCGTTGTAGTAAAGTTTATCCAGACGTACGGAATCTCAACTACAAGGACCGGAAGCGAATCTTGGTACAATGAGCGTGTGTCTGTATGGCTGGTTGCTTGATTGATTGATCGATTGTTTGATATTTAACTTATTTAATCAATCAATCAAGCGTTTGATTGAGAAACGGCTCAATTGCTTCAGACTTCATTTGTAATGTCTTGTAATGTCGTCTTTTCATATTACTGTTGCCTGCAGGTGACAGGCGGTGCTGGTTTTGTCGGATCCCATTTGGTGGATCGCCTGATGCTGGAAGGACACGAAGTGATCGTCGTGGACAATTACTTCACCGGTCGAAAGAAGAACATTGAGCAGTGGATTGGCCATGCGAACTTCGAGATGATGCACCATGACATTGTGAATCCACTGTTTATCGAAGGTATAGTCAGGCAGCAGCCGCTGCCCAGCAGCATGGAACGGACCTCGTCACCTCGCTCATCGGCTGACCTTGCGCAACTAATGACAATATACTTCGCTCTAGTTGATGAAATTTACCATCTCGCCTCACCGGCGTCACCTCCACACTACATGTACAACCCGGTGAAGACGATTAAGACCAACACTCTGGGCACGATCAACATGCTCGGCCTGGCCAAGCGGACGCGTGCAAAACTGTTATTGGCGTCGACCAGCGAGATTTACGGAGACCCGGAAATCCATCCGCAAGTAGAATCTTATTGGGGTACGGAAGTCGCTTGAATTGTCTGTCTGTCTGTCTGTCTGTCTGTCTGTCTGTCTGTCTGTCTGCCTGTCTGTCTGTTTGTCTGTCTGTCTGTCTGTCCGCTGGACTGTCTGTCTGTCTCTCTGTCTGTTTGTCTGTCTGTCCGCTTGACTGTTTGTCTATTTGATTGTGCATGCGCATATGTGGCTCCCTGCCTATGTGCTTGTGCGTGCGCATGTGTGGCTCCCTGCTTATGTTCCTATGTGTATCGAACATCGCGGACGAGTCGTCTTCCTTCTGTATATTCATTTTTGTCTTTCATAAACGGATAGTATTCATTACAGGTCATGTAAATCCGATCGGACCACGGGCTTGCTATGACGAGGGCAAACGAGTAGCAGAGACACTGTGCTACGCCTACGAAAAACAGGAAAAAATCAGTGTCTGCGTGGCGCGGATTTTCAACACTTTCGGCCCGCGTATGCATATGGATGATGGCCGCGTCGTCAGCAACTTTGTCCTACAGGCACTGCAGAACCTTCCGCTCACGGTAAGTCAATCGCCTTCTTCATGTCTCTCATTTCGTTAAAAAATTCATCACAGCACCTTAACTGATCCTCAAATTAAAAAATTGAAATTGAACTGAAATCGATGTTTGGCTGTATCTGAATGCGTGCACCGTTTCATGCCTGTCTGCCTAGCTGCTTGTCTGCCTAACTGCTTGTCTGCCTAACTGCCTGTCTGCCTAACTGCCTGTCTGCCTAACTGCTTGTCTGCCTAACTGCCTGTCTGCCTGTTTGCCTGTCTGCCTGTTTGCCTGTCTGCCTAACTGCCTGTATGCCTAACTGCCTGTCTGCCTAACTGCCTGTCTGCCTGTCTGCCAGGTCCTTCGTAACTGACACTTTCCTTGGCCGATAGATATACGGCGACGGGGAACAAACGCGATCCTTCCAGTACGTGAGCGACCTGGTGGAAGGCCTGATCCTGCTGATGAACAGCAACTACTCTCTACCGGTGAATTTAGGAAATCCAGAGGAGCACACGATACAGGAATTCGCAGTGATGATCAGGGACATTGTCGGCGGATCCAGCGAAATCGTCACGAAACCCGCTGTGATTGACGATCCCCGAAGAAGGCGACCGGATATCACACTGGCCAAGTCGTTGCTCGGTTGGTCTCCTAAGGTGAGCATTCAACTTCCTGTCTGAAGGAGCATCAGCAGAACTCAAGACTGGTATGTCTTCACAGATTCCCCTCGCCGAGGGACTGGCCAGGACGATAGCATACTTCCGGAAGGAGCTGGCGAAATCCGTGGAGCCCATACGGCCGCTGGACCTCGCCGCCACACCTGGCTCTTGATCCCATTGAGTAGTGTGCCCATTGAATAACCCTTGAGTTTGTGTGTAACCTGGCAGCTACGCGACGCCGGACGGCGCAGATCTGAACTGTGATATCGTTTGTGGAATGCTTAATCCATTCCAGTGTTCTTTGTTGATGAATTGGGTTTGTGCTGGTAATCTGGTCAGTTCCTCAGCTTTCTGTACAATGTCGCCGCACATTGGGCGTGGTGTTAGCAAGAAAGGGGAGGAAAAGCTTTGTACTCTTCTCCTTCGAGTGATTTCACGAGTGAACCACTGTAGAACGTCGTTTTTTTGGAAAGCGTTTGATTCCAAGATTTTTGACGCCCTCTCACTCTAAATTCCATTTAGAATCGATTGACATCAGCAGAACCTTTTTTGGATGCCAGGGGGCGGAGCTATGGGCTAGTTTTAATCTCGACTTCTGAGTGACATTGCAGAAATAACCCATAGCTCCGCCCCTGGCATACAAGAAAGGTTCTGCTGATGTCAATCGATTTCAAATCGAATTTGGAGTGGAAGGGCGTCAGAACTCTTAAAATCAAACGTTTTACAGTGGTTTGGATAAATAAAATTGAAACTTCGGAAAAGTTGCTGATAAATCAATCAATCAAGCCCCGTGCCATACCATAAAGTGGTGCGGAAATTTATTTTTATTTTTTTAAACCGTGGATGTGATTTCCAGCCGGAGACCCCAGTGTAAAATTATGATATATGGACAGATATTTATGATCCGGAGGGAAAATCTCCGTTCTTTCCCTAGTAAGGGCTTTTAGTTTAGTTTTTTTCGTACTGGAGTGGAGCGTGCGCTGTGTGCGCTGTGTGCACCGGCTGTGTGCACCGGCTGTGTGCACCGTACACACAGCACAAAGCCGCGTGGCCGATTAAACGTTCCACGGCTCGTACGCTGTCTCCGTCTAACGCGAAAATATAGTACGAGTAATGGAAAAAATGTGCATTGAAAAGGAGAGACCAGAAAAAATTCGCTACAATTAGCCCATTCGATTTGTTTCACAGCTTGGCGGCACGATGTCGCTTTCCCAGTTTGACCATTTTTGCTTTTCGTTTCGCGGGCGCCTTCGCATCAGCAACAGGTGGCGCTGTGGCGGTCGGCCGCTTCTGTTGAGCTCGCAGTTTCTCCGCGCGTCCATTTTCCAAGCTCAAGCGCTTGATCAGGAGATTCTTGTAGTTGCAACTGACATCTGGCAACGGCGTCGCGTCAGAAAGATTAGCCGGAGTCAGATCAGCTTCGCACGTGTCCATCGGTGTTTCGGGAGTCGGTTTCGAAGTATCCGAAACCTCGGCGGCCGTTTTTGGAATCCTTTGAGACTGAATCGGAGGTGATAAATTCTTGATTTCAGTGATCAGTGCTTCAAACGACGGCGAGTTTTTCTGTGAACAAAAAGGTATATTTATCCAAAAAAATACGTCAAATAATACGACCGATACCTTGAAAGCTAATGCAACCAGCGAGCCCACTCCGATGTTGTTGGCCAAGCTGGCAGAGAGTCCATCCACGGCTACAGCGGGCGTAGACCGGGATGCAGCGGAGGCAGGAATGTGAGAAATCATAGAGAAGGGCTTTGTGGAACGATCCACTATCACTAGAGCAAGCTCATTCTTCTCCAGACCTTTGGTGACTTCATTGATTCCAAACACCAATTCGCTTTTCAACATCCTGCAGAAATTTCGACCTTTGGAATTACAATCGGTAGTTGTCCATGTTACATTAGCAGTTCACCGCTTCATCGTAATCGTTCCTGTCTGTCTGCCACTTGTCTGCCGGTTTGTCAGCCTACCTGTCTGTCTGTCTGTCTGTCTGTCTGTCTGTCTGTCTGTCTGTCTTTCAAGTCAATCCATTTGTCTCATTCAATAATCAGATCCCAACCACTTCATAAAATATAGCAGACTATGTGTAAACAATAAGACTTACGAAACAGCTTTTTGTCGGACAGATAACCGCTCGGCACTGGCAGTCTCGCTTGAGGATTTATCAGGCTTATCAAGAAACGTTTTCTCCTTGGTCGTTAAAATCTTAAAGTTGAGTTCCGCGAATTTTCTGAAAGTAATATACTACAGCTAAAAAGCTTTGCACACTGTTGGTGGTACAATAGGGTGTGTGCGCTAACTGCTTCGGGCCGTAGTCCGACCCTATACTTGGCAAAATGATACGGAATCGAAACATCGAAGGGCGAAGTGCAAAATTTAAAAAGGAATGCGAGGGAGATGTGATCTAGAGTGTGTCGGCGGCGATTGGTCGACGCGCGCCTTATACGGTCAGACTTTGCGGCTTAGAAAGTGAAACACCTTTGGCCAGAAAAATCAGGACGCTCGATTGTCAAGAGGAAATTTGTTACCACAAGGCTGCAGGCTCTGCACATGTAGTCTTGTGGCTATTGCCGCCTCAAATCAAAACACTTTTTTGTATAGCGTGCAGCCTTATGGTGACAAACTGCCTCTTGATAAACCTAGCGTCCCGATTTTTCGGCCAAAGGTGTACCAGGCAAATGCTCTGGGTTGAATCACTACATGGGTTGAATCAGTCGGGTGGCGGAGGGCGCCGCAGGCGGTGTGTGTATTGCTGAACGAGTGTTGTTTACAATTTACACTCGTGGCGCCCTCCACCACCCGACTGATTCAACCCATGTGGTGATTCAACCCAGAGCGTTTGCCTGGTACGGGTTTTTCGGAAAACGGCTGACTGATCCGGCTTGTACGCGGCACAGGCGCGCGGCCGGCGTGTTGTCGGGCGCGCCGGCCAATGCCCGCCGACACACTTTTAAGCCACACCTCCCTCGTGTTCCTCGGGTCGAAACCGTTTGCGGAAACATCCTAATGAGTACATGTACTCGTGTGGCTCGACGTTTTGACCAATAAAAAGGCAGATTGATTGACCGATTTAATTGATTGATTCAACTGATAGTCAATTCTCTCTATGTGTTTGCTGAATTGATTGCTTGATACATATAAAAAGACCGGTATCGGTAGACGACGTACTGAGTTAACTGAAGACAAATTTGCTGACCGACTTCCGGCGAGATTTCCGGCCTGAAAATGAAAATCACATTGGGCTATGCCGAGTAGAATCAAATGTGATAACGAGGTTACCTCATGAGGCAAAGTCTGTATTTGGACTCACCCTCCAGTTGGTCAATAAATCGGCTCACCCTTCAGTTGGTCGGCTCACTCATGGGTTTCTCTTTAACGGCAGGTGCTTGATTGTTTGATTTTCAGAAGTGCTTTAGCATACTAGGATATAGTACAGCAAATCAAACAATCAAGCACCTGCTATCAAAGAGAAACCCATGAGTGAGCCGATTTATCGACCGAGTGGAGGGTGAGCCGATATACAGACTTTGCCTCATACCATTTGATCTGGAATCCGTCGAATCCGCTGAGGAGCAATTTATCGCTCTTGTTCTTGCCTTTTTTGCTCTTCTCCTTGAACACTCGGCTGTTCATATTCTTCGAGACGGGGGTAGAAAAGGCCGATTCACTGGCCATGTTTGTGCTGTGGCAGATAAATAATTATTATACGAGAACAATTTTTGGTAACGTTAAAATGCAATAAATCACTGGGTGAGTGGGCCAGGCAGAATGCATGCGATGGTGAAGTGAGGGCGATAAAAGGCTGACCAATCAATCAAACAATCCAGAGAGACAGCTGATCGCATGGATGTTAATCCTATTTCGTTCCTAGTTCATATAGAAACGGAAAGGAGCTAGGAATTCCTATTCTGTTCCTATTGACTCTGGTAGGAACGCAGCAAGGAACAGTAGGAACAGCTTTCACCATCAAAACGATTTGGACTGGAAGCATCATAAAAGTACATTTTTAGAGAATAAAACTTACTATTCAGTTACTTTACTAATTTCCAAGCAAGATGAAATAAATTTAAAAGTAAAACAGTTTTTCGACTTTTTTTTGCCCGAGACATTAAATTGTCGCATTGATGCTCCTAAAAATGCCTACTGTTCCTATTCCATTCCTATTCCATTCCTGTTCCGTTTCATTCCTAATTCGTTTCTATGCCGTTCCTATCGGCGCTGAGTAATCGGTGAGACCGAATTCCGGCAGTTATGAAATTTGAGTCAGATAGATGAGTGATTGATTGATTGATGGATTTATGGGAAATCAAACACAGTCAAATGTTTCGTTTATCGTACTGCGCAGATCTTAAAATTCATTGCAAAATCTGTCCTAATATTTTCCCAACCGATTCAGTTATTATTATTACCGCCCTCACCGCCTGAAAATTGAAAATCTGCTTCGGGTGTCGATCTGTCATCCATATGCGTGCACATCTCGCAGGGGCCCGATGTATTTTTAGCTAAAAAAATGAGTAGTCGGCTGACTGACTGCGACTGCGATGCCTTCTAAAAGGCCAAAGAGAATAAATATATACCAGAGCATATTCTACGAAGAGACGCCGAATCTCCGATACTTAGGCTGTGGTGCATTCCTATTAGTCTGTCTACGGTATTTCGATCAGTGAAAAAATTCAGTGTAGTGTAACTCCTCCTATATGTAGCCAATAGGACCAATTGGGTACGGCAGTCAAAAAGCAGTATACATACGCCGGCTTTCGTGACTTTTTTCGGCTTTACAAATTTTTTAGTGACAAAACTTTCTACCAAGTAAATTCTATAAAAATGAATGGCCAATATTATAAAAAAATAAGCCATTTTTTTCGTTCAATCAATGGTTTCATTTTTTGTTTTGAAACAGCGCATCAGCCGAAATGTTCCTAATGTCTGGAAACTTTTATCTTGCGCGCCGTCTGTCAGCAAACCTTAAGCTCTGGGCGATGTGCGAGATAGTGTTTAATACGAGACAAATGATTCGATTTCGGGGTGGCCTGATTAAAGATGTTTTCCACTCACGAGGTGAGTGTGTCTATTCGATGGCAGTATGATCAGACTCTCCCCCTTTACACTCTTTCTCTCAAGGCCTGAGTTACTGACCTGTTTCCTTCACGGAGGTTTTTGTTTATTTTTTGGAAATCTTATCGAATTTCTTTTTTTTCATATTCACACGCGACTTGAGAGGAATATTTTTTCTTCCAAGTCGGGAAGGTCTCTGACGTGGTCGTCTTTGGACACCGGATTCCACGCTGTTTTTCCCCCCCTGAATTCACTTTTTTTGATTCCGATGAGGAATTACTTACAAATCGGACGAGGGAAAAGTCATTTGGCTCATCAACATGAATAAAATTGACCTTACAAAGCGAGGTCTCCCGGCTGATGCTCCACCTGGTAATGAAAGAGTTTTTCAGTGAAATGTGATGGGTCGATTGGTTGATTTGGATGAACCGTCAGTCGGAAATTCCATTTGCTTCCTTTCACTAGATTGATTGATTTGATTATTGCTGACAAAATATGATTTTAAATAAAATAAAATGACACCCTCCACTTGGTCGATAAATCGGCTCACCCCCAGTTGGTCGATAAATCGGCTCACTCATGGGTTTCTCTTTGATGGCAGGTGCTTGATTGTTTGATTTTCAGAAGTGCTATAGTATACTAGGATTATAGTACCGCGAATCAAACAATCAAGCACCTGCTATTTATCGACCAAGTGGATTGTGAGCAGAAATAAAAACTTTGCCTCCTACTTTTTAACCACAAAACATAATAAAACATTTACGTGTTACGATATTTAATGTAATTTTTAATAACGTTTTTTTTAATAAAGTATGTTGGGTAAAAAGTATGATCAAACTACAAACTGCTTGGAAGTTTTCCCATTTTGCTCGATTTGCTGTTTGACATTTCTTCCCCACGGTCTATTGCAGCCGAAGTGTACAAGAAACTCTTCCAGCCCCAATTCACGAAGATTCTCAAGCAGCACAGCGTGCCGCACAAGGAATGGCAGGAGCTCTTCTACGACGTCTACAATTACATGTTGTGGTACGAGGACGGGGTACAGAACCTCTCGGTCATCATGTTCGAACAACTCAATAGGAACACCGTGGAAACGGTCACGGCGGCGCGGGAGGCCATCGTGCTGGAGCAGGATGATGAGCTCTTCCTGCGGAAATACGTCGCCACGTGGACCGAATACTTCATCATCTCGCAGCACGCGCATTTGCCCTTCCTCAGTGTGGACAACGGGTTACTGGAGATAAAGGAGTACGCAGATGCCGCCAAAGCAGACGACATCCATCCGATTCGACGAATGCTCATGACAGTTAGTTTTAGCAGACAGATACATAGTTAAACAAGTGCCAAGCGTTCAAGCAGGCAGGCAGGCAAAGAGACAAAGTGACAGACAGACAGACAGACAGACAGACAGACAGACAGACAAGCAGGCAGGCAGGCATACAGGCATGTAGAAATTCAAGCAACCACATGAATCAGATTTTCTTAAACAGACAAAGCCAATTTTTCGTGCTTATAGGTATGGAACGAAGTGGTACTCACGCCGATCGCCTCCCGACTCCTCCAAATCACCGCTAAAATGCTTGTTCTCGAGCGAGACCAAGGGCTTACCTTTGGGAACCTCATCACCGGCGTGCGCGACTCTTTCTATCACGTCACCCCGCAGAGAGATTTCTTCGTACAGCACTACGAATCAGTCTACATCTCCACTTTAGAGCACTACTACACCAAAGCGACGGCTGATCAGTTCGCTAACGGCAGTGTCATCGACTACGCCCGCTGGGCCGAGATCACGTTCCGGGATGAACAGATCCGGGCGAAAAAGTACCTTGTGCCGTCCGTAAAATTTACTGATCCGATGAAGCGGATGAATGAACGACTTGTTGAGATTGTTTTGAAGGAGACTAGAATATTGGATGCCTTGACTTGCACAGCCTTTCAGGTATGTTGATCTTTCTTTTCTGTTCCTTTAAACCCGTCTGTCTGTCTGTCTGTCTGTCTGTCTGTTTGCTTGCCTGCCTGCCTATTTTTCTGTCTGCCTGTCTGTCTGTTTGTCTGCCTGTCTGTTTGCCTGTCTGTTTGCCTGTCTGTCTGTCTGTCTGTGTGCCTATTTGTCTGTCTGTGTCTGTTTATTATATATCTGTCTGTCTGTCTGCCGATCTTTCTGTTTGTCTGTCTGCATAGTTACTGAAAGAATACTTTGTCTGTGATTTTTTCATTCATATTTACTCTCTGGTTGATTCACGCTTCCTCTAACCAAGTTTCACTTGCCGGTTTTGTTTTTACAGTCTTGGTTACTGAAACTTCCATTTTTCCGTTCCGTTACAGTTGATTGAGGAACATCGAAGCGAACCACTGGGCGTGATCTACCGACTCATGGATCGCATCCCCGCCACCGGCTTGGAACCCTTGGTGTCAGCGGTACAAGCCCATATCATCCGGAAAGGGAAAGACGACATGGTTGAATCTGCCGAAATCGTCGCTGTCGATCCGGAAAAATATGTGGAGAAGCTGCTGAACCTGTACAATTCCTTCCTTATATTGATCAAAGACGCCTTTGGCGACGATCATCGTTTCACTTCCGTTCGGGACTTGGGCTTCCAGGAGGTGGTTAACGACACAACCGTGTTTTCACTGCAGTTGCGTGGACGGTTTGCGGCTGGCCTCGAGTCGCGATGTCCGGATATGCTGGCCAGTTTCTGCGATTCTCTATTGAGGAAGTATGTGATGAATGTTTTGCGCGAATATGGTTAGACAGAAGGTCCGTTTAGGCTGATTTTTCTTACAGATGAACATACAGGCAATAAGACAAACAAACAAACAGGCAGGCAGGTAGACAGACTAGCAGGCAGGCAGACAGACAGACAGACAGACAGACAGACAGACATGCAGACTGACAGGCAGACAGGCAGACAGACAGACAGACAGGCAGACAGACAGACAGACAGACAGACAGGCAGGCAGACAGGCAGGCAGACAGACATGCAGACATGCAGGCAGACAGACATGCAGACATGCAGGCAGACAGACATGCAGGCAGACAGACATGCAGGCAGGCAGATGGTTAAAGATACAGACATGGAGACAGATGGATCCACAGACAAATAAGCAAATGCGGCAGGCGGAACTAGAGAACTCTACTTGCAGCTGATATCCAGATTGATAGAAGCATGTATTGAAGCAATTTGAAGCTTGAGGTTTTTTTTGTATAAATGTAATACTCTGCCTCCAGAACCAACATTAGCCGACGTCTGAGTTCCGAAGAAATCTCTGAGAGACTCAAGCGGACTCTTCAAATCTTGAAGTACGTCACTAACAAGGATGTCTTCATTATGAGCTACCAGATCACCCTGGCGCGTCGACTCATTCTCGGACTCACTGTCGATATGGAGATCGAGGAGGAAATGTGCAAATGGCTGCAGAACCTCGGAATGCCGGCGGAAGTGATCAATCGAATGGTTCGAATGTTCGGGTAGGTGTTGGGGGAACCGTTGTGTTTGCTGCAGACGATTGTCTGATTCTTGTCGGGTGCGATTTCAGCGATATCCGCGTCAGTGAAGATCTCAGCCGACGCTGGACGGACTACGTGGAGAGCAAGCGACTGATGTCTCCGCTGGGCGACGTGGACCCCAAAGTCTTGAATGTGTGCTCGTGGTCGCGACCCGGAGACATGCGCACATCCTGTACGATCTCACCGGATATTGAGGTTGGTTTTCCATTGTGATTATTTCACCCGTTTCCCCGGTTATTGAAGTATGAAGCAAACACACACTTAAATTGAGTAGAATGCGGCAGACAGAAGTTCCAGTCTGTAAACAGAAAGACATTGGAAGTGTATACTGTAGAGTCCCGACGTCATCCGTGGTGCCTACGTTATCACACAGTAAAAAGCGACCGTTTTGATTGATTGCAACGATGTATGGCCCACCGGGTCTGATTTACTGGGGGGTCCAAAAAGTACCACGGATGGGTCGGGACTTTACAGAATACAATCACAGGGTATGTGAACAGACCGACATGAAAGTTAAACAGGGAGGCAGACGAGTTAAATCTCTCAAGGTAACCCTTGAGGCAAGTGAACAGGCAAGCAAACTACCAGACAGAGAATTACACAGACAGACAAAATAATTGAGAGGATTGAAATACAGATAGACATAGAGGTATATAGACAAAGTTCCTAAGAAAACAAGCGGAAATTGGAACAGGCAGGCAGGCAGGCAGGCAGGCAGGCAGGCAGGCAGGCAGGCAGGCAGGCAGGCAGGCAGGCAGGCAGGCAGGCAGGCAGGTAGGCAGGCAGGTAGGCAGGCAGGTAGGCAGGCAGGTAG
>LRSR01000015.1:0-17097 GCA_001579985.1 Hypsibius dujardini
TTTATTATATTATATTATTATATTATTATATTATATTTTTATATATATTATTATTATATATTCGCAGTGGTCCATCGGAAGTATGACAGTTCCAAGTCCAGTACGTACCAGCAGAACGGGACGGACTTTGAGATTCGCTATGGGTCCGGCAGCCTGACTGGCTTCCTCAGCACCGATGACGTGGAATTTGGGCAAGTGGCCATCCAAAATCAGACATTCGCCGAGGCCACCAAGCAGCCGGGAATCGTTTTCGTAGCCGCCAAATTCGACGGTCAGTTTTTGGTGGACTGAATGTTTGGAAAAGTACCGTTTTTTGGCGAGGCAGTTGTTTCTTAATCAGTCTGCGCTAACTACAGGCATTCTCGGAATGGGCTATCCACAGATTTCCGTCAACCACGTCACTCCGGTTTTTAACAACATGGTCGACCAGCAATTGGTGCCGGCAGCCATTTTCTCCTTCTATCTCAGCCGGTACGTCCATGAAGGACACGTACATACGTTTACTAATATGTGAAACAAACCAATTAGGATAGAAGAGTCAATAGCAAAATAATGTGTTTAATTTAGTTATCTGTAGTGTTGTTGGTAACGTCTTTCCATTTAAATAAAATATAAAACATAAAATAAATTTAAATCTACCGACTCAGTTAGTAGTACTAAATCCTTCAAAAGTAAATTTTTTTGATCAAGAAATAAAAACATGCTCTTAATCCGTTAACGCCCAACGTCGTCAAATGTCGATATGGCGACCTCCGAATTTGAACGCAAAGATGTATGCAGCGATTATGCTAAACTCAAACTGATTTCGAAAGTTGTTATATTGTTTTGAAATTTAGAAATTATGGTTTGGTCATTTGCTGCTTGGCCAATGTGCGGCAGAAATTGCCAAAGTTAACCACTTTTTACTTGTTTTGAGTGAAAAAGGTCTCAGCAGGCTGTGAGCTGGCCGAAATTTCTAATAATATATGGTTTGTTCCATCCACCAAGCTGACATCTATTAGTAGTCTCCAAAAATAATTATTATTGAGTCGGATTGTTGAGGAGCACGTGGCCAGTGATCAAGCAAGGCGTCCGAGTTTTTGTCAAAACATTAACAAAACTGACTACTATGGAAACTCATCGATTGATTGATTTAATGTTTTGACCAAATATGACGCGGACCAGTGCAAGAAATAATTTCCATTGGTAACTTTGTTTCAAACTTAACAGTAGAAAATAGCCAACCCAAAAACACGCATTTTTCAGTCGCTAAACAAATTGAAGATTAATTTTATTCTTAATTGCACAGAACTATGAAAGAAAAATACTTCTGGCACTCAAAGCATGTTCGATTGGGCACCGGGCCTTAACGCGTTTAATATCGTACTCTATTTTTTTCACTTTAAACCAAATAAAAGTAAATTTTAATTTAAATGAAAATCCGCGGTTTGAACCATTTAAACGTATCTTTTAAGTATATTTTAACAGCACTACTACATCGTAACATGAATGTAAAGGTTATGGGAGCAAAGTTTTGCTGTTGTTTGTTTTTTTGACAATTGATTTTCTCTGTCTCTAAGCCCTCATTACATTCTTTTACCCTTTGATTTTGAACAGACGTAAATGAATATATTCTCCCATTCAAAAATTCCGCTCGAATGGCTCATAGAATGTACGGTTCTTTCTTCAGTAATATCTTTATCCTTGAAAACACATTGTTTTTCTCTCTTAAACAGGGATGCGAATTCCTCTTTTGGCGGGGAAATGATATTGGGCGGCAGTGATCCGAACTATTACGTCGGTAATAACAAATTACTGCTCATATTTTCGGTCCAGTAAAAATATAAATAAAATATGTTTTATACATATTTTAATTACTGTATTTCATCTCCGGCCGACATTCAGCACCTTTTGCCTATTCCGCTGTGACTAAAAAAGGATACTGGCAGTTCACCATGGATGGGTGAGTGTTGGGGTATGGCATTTCAGCCATCTCTTCTGTATTTCCTATCGCCTCTTCATTTGAATTATACACTGTTTAATGTCGATTTCGCAAGCAATGTTTAAACTTAAAATATGTGAAACTGTTGCGTCTCATTTTCAGTGTTAAGCTTGGTGGGAAAAATATCAATGTCTGCTCGGGTGGATGCCAGGCGATTGCGGATACCGGTACGTTAACACCATTCATCCGGAAAAATTATGCCTTCACAACATCACAGCTCGAAAACAGGATGTTTATTTTTATAGGAACTTCACTGTTGGCCGGTCCCGTCGATGAGATCCGACAGATCAACGAAGCCATCGGAGCGAAACCGTTCGTCGGCGGGGAGTACGTCATCAACTGCAACCAGGTGGACTCCCTGCCGGACATTGCCTTCGTCATCGGGGGTGCACCTTTCGTTCGTAAGTTACCCACCCCCCTCCCGCCCTTAAAAGACAAGTTTCCTAATTAAGCCAAGGCAGAGAAGTTGGTATTTTATTTGCCATTTATTTTGCAGTAAAGGGGCGTGACTACATCATGCAGGTAGGCAACTCCGAGTCGAGAATCAAGACAAATCTAATTATACGATCTGTCTCAGTACATTACTGTTTTACAGATTTCACAAATGGGACAGGTACATTACTTTGCAGTATGGTCGGCATCATTCATATAACTAACATTTTCATTTTCGTGTATGAAATCATTGTGTCAGACCATCTGCCTGTCCGGTTTCATGGGCATCGACATTCCGGCCCCATTGGGGCCCCTATGGATTCTCGGGGATGTCTTCATCGGAAGGTACTACACCGAGTTCGACATGGAAAACAATCGCATCGGTTTCGCCAAGGTCAAGAGCCCCGCTCGCCGCCGAAACTGAAGTCACCCACCGCAGAGCCCTATGCGCTCGACTAAAATAGTGCTCCAGGCCGGATTTTTTGGATGGTACATATATCTGCCATGTTACATGTTCCACGCTCTGAGTTTCAGTCGTAATATTTCGTTTACAATGCGACAGCATACAACACACACTCACGTCTTCCTCCGAGTGCTTGTTAGAAGACGTAGCTGTGTTTCCCATATTTTATGGCTTACAAATAAAAACCCGAAAAATCCTGGAGTGCCTCAAAATATACCAAGAGATTCTACTGCAATTGCGCAGATTCTGTTTATGAACATTTTCTTTTGCTATTCCATGCAGAAGAACAAGCTGCGGGTAGGAAATACATGTTCATTAAAAAGCAATGATTCTACATTTTCAAAAATGCAAATTGAAAAGTTAAAACAAATTAGTGTATTTATAATACTTAAAGCCAATTTTAAGCCACCGGATTACAAAATTTAACGTGGTTTGGTTTTCCCGTTTTTCACAATATCAATTTCAATGACCCTCAGTTTTAAGATAAATTTAACGTGGTTTGATTTGCCCCGTTTTTTACAGTATCTATTTCGATGACCCTCAGTTTTAAGGTAAATTTAACGTGGTTTGGTTTTCCCGTTTTTCACAATATCAATTTCAATGACCCTCAGTTTTAAGGTAAAACGAAGCCGCCATTTTGATTTTCTGAGCCAATACCACACAATTTATTTAAATTCTGGGAGCACTTTTAAGTATATTCTGAACCATGCAAAGGTAGATAAATCTGTGGACTACAAAATGTTTTTCCAATCGGGGCGATTGCAACCGAATTTTCAACACTATTCAGGAAAGGCTGCCATTTTCCGGCCAATGACGACGTACAGAGATAAAAAATAAAATAAAAAACCATATAAAAAGTTTTATATAAGAGTTTTCTTTGAGACCAGGAGAAAAATATTACAGTAATTTTGGGCGGCCGTTTTGGCTTCACCCATCGAGTTGGGGGATTGGAATTTGGCAACTGTACATATTTTGCGCAAAAAGCTGATTATGTTTGAAATGTCTTTTACAATTAACAAGGTCTAATTCAAGCAAAACTCCCAAAACTACAATTTTTATGCATTCAAGCGCAGATCAGATTGATTAGGCTTTCATGATTGAGTAGATGTCGTTCATTTTCCATATCAAAAATCTGTAATTGTTGATGTATTTTCAGCAACGGCAGCCTTAAATCGAATTCCTCAAATTTTATAATTTGAATGAGAATATAAACGCACTAAAGTTTTGCGTTGCAGTTGTTTCCATTACTCTGATTAACTGGGTAGAAAACAAAATTATTACTTTGGAAGTGGGCTGGTACAGTTTGTAAATTCCCGCACGTCGTGCGCCTGTTGCTTTGCCCGGGGTAAGATCGCGCGGTCTCGATCCTCAATCACTCCAAAGCGTGACAGTGGCAGTAAATTAGAACTGACATCCGGCAGACCGGACTTTCGAACAAACAAATTACATTACTACACCGCACGTAACGCGCGTAATGTGCAATCGGTATCGATAATTTACAGGCTTTATGGGTGTAAGTTAAATACTCGATTGACGAAACAGATTGCGCATACACTGGAAAATTGAATATCTGCTCCCGATATCGTGATCCAATTCATTAAACGCCCAGGGTATTTCCCCGATAAAGCCACGACGTTTGTGGAATTCCTTTCCGATCACAAATTAACGTCAAGAGTGGTCATTTGTTATTGGGCGCTTTTTAATGGCTTGGATCTTGGTAGAGAATGCCGCTACGAGAATGATTGTACGGTCGCATGATCCACATACGTGCAGGGTTAAGCGCTTTCCATCTGATTGATAACTAGTAGTCATCCCCGTGCGTACTGAATTGTGCGCTAGGTAATTTGAGATGCACATGCATTTTTCGTTCAATATGATGGTGATACAAATATATTTTAAACCTGCAAACCACGCCTAAAAAGGCCTCTAATCCTCACTGAAGAAACAGCCTGTGGTGACAACTTGCGGGATAAGGGAAAGTTCAAAATTATGTCATCGAATTAAGGGGGGGGGGTACATGCCAACAATCGATGACGAACTCTGACGTATAGGGGGTGGGGGTCTGTCCTTGGATCACGTCAACAATTTTGAATCTCAGAATTTCCTTGATCTTGATGACGACGACGAGGAAATTCGATACGAGGAAGCTGGGTCGACTGACATTCCCATCATTACCGATCTAGACGCTTTTCTTCGTTCTGATTTTGCAAGTGCAGAGGATAACTAAGTGTTATCGGTGCTGAAATTTTGTTATTGAAGCGGAATTTAAGATTTTGATGCATAAGGGGTTCCAGCGGCGCTGACATAAGCGTTNTGACGAGCTCTGACAGAGGGGAGGTACGGTCGTCTAATATCGAGCGCTTACGTAATTTTTGAACGTTCCCTAAGGTGTCTACAGTATAAAGCATCATTGTCCAGCTTGCTCTTGATCCCTTTCCTTTTACTACTTCCTCCGTGGACATTTGTACTTAACAGATACGTCTTGTCATATGTTGTAGGCGGATTTTCACATGTACCCTTTGCACTTTTTTTCTCACTTTTCTTGCTTTTTTGGAAGACCTTGAAGTTATTTACAATCGCGTGCCCTATTTAAACCGGAAACTGTCACTGATGTTAATATCGGTAATTTTTTGTCGTGTCTGATTTCCTTTGACTGTTAAACATCCTTTTGAGACAGACACTAAAAGTGTTACTTCCTCATCTCTTCCCGTTATTTTTTTAAGATTCTTTTCCCATTATTTGTTTCAGTTATTAAAATTGTTTTCACAAGGTTTAGTTTTTGAAAGCCAGTTTGTTAGATTCTGTTGATTTCTTAGCAAACGAAACTCTGTTTAACATGGATGATGCTTTGCACACAAACTGTTCAATATTTCCGAATTCTTTGCACGCCAATTCGTCCTTGCCTGTTAATGCTTCAAACACCAATTCGTCACTGCTCCCGGCGTACACCCAAACTAATCTCTGGGCCTGGACCATCGTTGAGCTCGTCATCAACGCAATCGGGGCCGGCAGCAACGCGATGCTTCTCGCAGCCTCCCTCATATATCCGCCCCTGCGCCGCAACAGCAGCAACGTCCTCATCTGCCACTGCATCTTGCTGGACCTCATCATGTGCGCCATCTCCAATCCCGGGTCCATCCTGGCCTCGCAGGTCTTCAACGACATCCTCGATCGCACGTTTTGCCTTGGCTGGGGCTTCATCCGCTTCTTCACCATGTTCCTCGACAATTGGGTCCACGCGATCCTCGCCGTCAACCGCTTCATTGCGGTGGTCACTCCGTTTCGGTACAAATACTTTGTCCAAAAACCGTTCCTCCTGCTGGGAGTCGCGGCTCCGTGGGTGAGTTTGTCCGATCTGCTTTGATTTATTCAATAGCACGCAAAATCCAGGATCGCTAGACAAAGTAAAGTGTGGTAGCTATAATAATGTTGAGATCAAGGTTTTAAACAGATCCCGGCTAGAACACTGCCACATCCCTTCAGTCAGATCTTTTCTCGCGTACAGACTTTTCAATCTCGATCGTACAATAAGAGAGGGCAACGAATAGTAAATTTAGCCAAAACCCTTTTTCCGAGAGAACATACATGAGACCTAATTAACAGATCTCTCTCTAGGGTATTTTGCAATTTAGGCAAGATCGTTTTAAATTGGCGATTAGCCGTTAATCAGATATTTGTTCGGACTCGGAGGGTGGGGCTGGGGACACTTCGAATAGGAAACTGGAGCTGGGGCTGGGGGGAACACTCAAAGCTAAATAGAAATCGCGACGCGCCCTGACTGCGGACCAATATTTAGCTGATGCCTATCGACGAGAGTTTGAATTTCAAATAGGATATTGTCAGTGGCGTAAGGAGATCTTCGCAGGTGGCACGTCTGTGCATGAAGTTTTGCTTCTAAATAAAATAAAAAATTAGGAGACAACCCTGTTTTGAGTTTGAAAAGTTCAAAAAAAGTTATTGGTCCCAATGGTGCATTAAGTTTCTTTTACTGGCACCAAAAAAGAAAATGCAAGCCGCCACCCCCAAACTTAATAAAAATTAATCCCCTCTCCCCCGCAACCCCTTGTATTAATTAGGTAGGGTGGAATTGGATGGGTGGATTGGCCGTTACCGGGTCATTGCCCCCGGCGTCTAAAATTACTTTGCCCCTCGCGGGGGGGGGGGGCAACTTTTTTACCCCCCTCCCCCAGCAGGCTTGCCATTCCCTCAGGGCCGACCTCAATTTGCCATTGCTGGGTGTGGTTCTGTGTGTTTCATACGCCTCATATATTCTGTAGGTAATCGTTTTCCTCATTTGCATTATTCCATCGCTCGACATTCACCACCTGCCGCGTTACCTGCCGTCCAATCAGTTCGTCGGGACGAGTGTGGGCTGTATCGTCAACTATCCCGTACGGAACGCCAAGACCAACCTCCTCATCGGCACGTTTGGTGGCTTCATCCCGTCCGGGATCGCTGGTGTGTGCTATGTGGCTGTCTTCATCAAGGCTCGCATCACCCTGTGGCGTCGAGTCGGCGACATGGGACAGAGTTTTCTGAGCCGCTATGAAATGGCTAAGATTCTCTTCGTCTGCCTCTTGTGGTACATTCTGTCGGCCACCATGCCAGGTATTAGGGGGGGAGGTTACTGAACTTGAAGTACTTTTAGTAAGGATCAAAATCAGAGAATGCGCAAACTATTTTCACAGGGAATTTTATCACGGTGGCAAGTTTCCCGCTGACGCATTTGGTCACGCGGGCTCTGCAGTTTATCTCCAGTGCCGTCAATCCAGTAAGGGGACTTGCCTGGTTTACGAAAAGCGCGGTGGAGCACGTACTATTTCGGTTTTTTTGTGCTGCCTTCACGCGCCAGTTAAAATTAAAAATGTGATTTATGTTATATAGAAGTAGAAGATATAAATTATTAAACATTTAAAATTAACGGTTTAAATAATAATAATTATATGATCAGACCGAGGAGCGAAGCGACGAGATCATCTAAGTTGCAGTGCTGTGGTTGCAAATCGAGAATGTCTCTGTGTGTGTCTGTCAAAGTCATGGGCGGGGTAATCACATTCAGTGCTCGCGTATGATTGGCCAGTGTAGTCTAAGGCGCCTTACCTTTGCAGCCCGCGGGCTGGCACCCTCAAACCGCAAACCGAACCGCCAATTGTAGAACATAATAAAATTTTCAATATGTAAACAAATCTTACGTACGTACGTATTTCCGTACATACGCATACGTCATGTACATACATACGCTTACGTCATGTACGTATTTTCAATACGTAAACAAATCAGATGGCTCTATTGCGCCTGCCTCTGTGCGATAATGGAGAATTGATTGATTGCAATGTCTATTTATGGTATCGAAAAAGCGGCAAGTGCGGTTTGCGGCGGATTTGAAAGTTAAACCGCAACCGCGAAGATGGAAACCGCGGCCCGCACCGCAACCCGCAAACAAGCCTTCTCAAACGAAACTCAAGTTCGCACCGGGTGTTGCACGATTTGTGAAATTGGGCAGCACGATGGAAGGAGCCTTCTTGAATAGAATTGGGTGAGATTCTCCCCCTTTATTGAAATGGGAAGTCGTTCCTCGCCCCATGTTGAAGTGAAGAAGGCTCCCCTACTTTTGGAATCGCTTGGGCTACTAGTCGCCGTCCCCCTCCCCTTCCCCTTTTTGTCCCCTGTTGCTTTTACAACTGCTGACCAAGGTCCCTTTAAGTCGTTATAATAAATCTAATCATTTTGGACAGCACAATTGTTGCCCATTCTTTAAGTATGAAAACCACAAGATTTGAACATTTGTCGAATATATGGTGTGGCCATAACCATTGGAGTGAATTTAAAAGTGGGCGTTTTGGTTTTCCACTCCGCACTTGTTCAGGCAATGTCTAATATTTAGGGCTTGAACTTTTTTTGTGATGAGGAAAGAATAAGGATTCTAAACAAATCAATCCGCATTTGATTGAGTTACAGGACATTGGCCAATATCAGAAAATAGAAAAGGGGATAGGGCAAAAAGGGGCAGGGGGGTGAACTTGTGGCCTAAGCCCAAGCAGAACGATTGGATGTATCGATAGGTTTCTCTTTTTGAGAGGTTGCTTGACCAAAAATGATCAGCATTATGCTTATACAAGAGTTGAATGCCCGGACAATGCAACTGTCTATCTGACATTTCATATGCACATTTCCAGAGTACTTAACTCTCTGGTAGCCAAGTGTTTTAGGTATGCGGGTAGTACCAGGTCTAGCATAAATTGCTAGATTAGCGAAACTTCCAAATGATTCTGCAACGGTTACATAAGAACCATTCGACAATTTCCCTGTTAAGCATCCAACCCGGCAATTTGCTGGTAACAGTCCTGCCAATCAATGTATTCCTTTGGAGATTTTTGCTCCCTCTTCCATATTACGATTTCTCGGAAGCGTTCAAAATAAATTTGATTACGCCATCTATTTCTTCATGTGAAGTATTTTGGAAACGTAAAAAATTTCCGTGGAGATGAGCATTTATATGCATTGCGAAAATTTCAACGCTGGTGTTTTACTCGATCCCAGACTAATTTGTAGCTCAAAGAATGTAGCAAATGATTTTTCCTCTTTTTAACTTCATGGCGAAGAAAGCCATTTCATGGTGAGTTTAACGGGGATAAGAGATTCTTCGGTGCTATTGACTTTGCTCTCTACGCTATGCTTGATTGATTGATTACGTTGCATCATGTTATCGGTACAAAGTAACCACAAGCAGAATCATTGAGCAGTGTTATAACTGATTCCTAATGATTGACAAATTATTATTCCGCGCTTGCAAGTCCAAACTCAAAAATTTCAATTGCATCTGACTTTATGCCAATTAGTCTAGAGCCTTATTTTGTGTGTGGCAAAAAAAACTTTGTAGACATTGAGGGCACTTGTGTACGAGACTCCAAAGTGTTAGCAAGTTGGTGCTAAGTGAATTTCTCCTCTCTTGGAATGATTTTTACAAAAAATGTTTCGTTAAAATGAATCTAAATGCTTTGAAAACATCAAAGCAAAAAAAACCGTGAGCGAAACCATCCAAAACTCACACGAGAAATTGAACGCGACCAGTAAATCTAGCAAGTGTATGCTGCTCGGTACTCAGAGAGTTAAATCCCGGTACCATCTCGTCGGATGCCGCAATTATTCTTGTCCTATCTCAACTTTCTTGACTCTGAATATCACGGACTTCTGTTTGCAGGTATTTTTCATTGTCATCTCACAGAATTACCGCTCTGGATTTATGGCGGTGCTAAAGTGTAACGGTTCGGTCCGGACTGCAGTCGGCCCCCGATGATCCTAAACTTAGTATTGCAATTGAGATTCCTAAAAGCAAGTTTGGGAATTCAATTGAATCTTTTTGCAGACAGAAACAGGTGGTTTTTTCAGGTGTCAAGACTTGCGATCGCTGGGTTACTTGAGAGGCATGCGCTATCATGTCTGGGAGCACCCACGTACACTCGATTTCCCATTTTTCAAGGGGACTGTGAGGCATCGAAAGATACTTTTTGCAATCTTTATCGGTGCACTGAAATTTTGTTACGGGCGTCATCCATGCTGTCCGGTGTGACTAAACTCATGAAAATTGGATTTTCAAAGAATATTTTCACCGCAAAACTTGATCTAAGATTGTCACAAAGTTTTATGACCCATGGCTGTACCTTGTATTTTTTCATTATCGTACAATGTAGATAGTCATAAATTTGAATATACATATAGGTATGAATAGATGAAATGGCTAGAGGCTGTTTCCATGGGCGCCCCGACAGGTGGTGCCTCGACATTTGGTATCCCGACAAATGGTAATATACAAATGGTGTCAAATGACATAACGTATGGCCACATGTAGAAACTACATAGTACCATTTAATTTTAATAGACATGTGGTACGTCGATATATGATATGCCAACAAATTAAGCCGATCCTAATTGTACAAAAGGGCTACAAGGGGCGGCACGTTGTAGTACAATAATTCTACAAAGCCAGACTATACACCAGCCTTTATTGTCTTGCCACATAAGACAATAAAAAGAACACTTCTTCAACAAGGGGGGGGGTGAGGGCAACAGTCCAGTCACCCAGCAGTCAATCCGCAGGTCACATATGGAGGAAGCAATAATACACTCAAGCCTGAACGAGACTTGAGTCAGGGGCTGATCGACTGCCCTCGGCAGCGTCTACAAGAACTTTGCCATTTGGAAAGGGGGAGGGTAAATTTGCTAGGCTTGTTACATGTTAAACTCCCCCTCCCCCTTCCGGGCCGAGGAGTGGGAAATTTTTGTTGCCACCCCCTCCGACAGGGTTGCCATCGCCTCCGGGTCTACTTCAATCCGCCACTGACTCACGTTTTGTCTCGCTAAAGGTATTTTTGACGACAAGGAGCGTACTCAACCAGGCATATAACAAGTTCTGGAGGAAACTGAAATAATAAACGTCCTTCAAGATAGATCTATTAGGACAACCATGACCAGCCACAACAACCAACAATGATCACAACGATGATAAAAAGGATGACGGTTTCTACTATGCCCTCAACTAGAGTATGACTCTGCGTGACTTCTTCCCCGCAAATGCGGGAAAAGCTTTTAAACGCCTTTACAGCTGGAATGACGCGGAAACCAAAATCGTTAACCTTACGCGAAATGGGGTGGAAACCCAGAACTAGCTGCAGCAGCGCGATGCGGCGCGATAATTCAATCAATCAGTCCAGCAGGTCAACACAGTTATCAACGTTTAATTTCAGGTCCGTTCCTACCTTGGTTGTTTTCCTTCACAACGGCCGTATCCCTCGTTTAGGTTGTGAGTGATACCTAGAATCAGCATGGAACCATCTGACTTTTCAGCCGCGGCAGCGAAAAAAGTGTTGGCTGCAGACAGGTTTTTCTAAAGCGAGCATTTTTTTACCCGCCAAGTTCGGCCACAATCTGGCAGCTGAAGTCGAGCATAAAAATTTATGAACACATTTCGTGCAAAGGTGCTGATAGTCATCTTCAAACATGTTTGGGCCCGACAAAACAATAATTCTGCCCTTTTTTTTATCAGATCAACGTTTTAAAAAAAAATATTTCTCGTTAACCAGTAAGTCGTCCTATACAAATTGAGGAAACTATAATGATACGACTCGACCGTTCACTTTTCGCCTTGACGACAAGCAACAAAATTGTTCTTGAAGCTTTCAGTGTAATTTTGTTTGCGTGGAAGATTGGCATTGCCTTCACGGGTTCAGAGTTAGCAAAAAGCCCTTTCTGTCCAATCAATGGATCAATCGATGTCGTACAGCAGAATTTGTCAAAAGCCGCAGTTTTCCCTCGGCGAACGCCAAAAGGTCCCCGTCATCAACTTTCATAATCTTTTGATTTGAAACACGATCTAATATCCCTTCAGCACATTTGTGTCAATTATGATGATTTCAACACTTGCACCTAGTTTGCATGGTGATTATTAAAAGGGTACCACTATTGTCCCACCCTTTTCCCACCCTTTCACTATAGTCCCACCCTTTTCGTTTTCTTAATTTGAATAAAGTTGAATAATGGAACGGATGGCAGTTCTTGATTTATTACAGATAAAATCGAACACAACGAAATCGGAAATAGCTTCATTGTCATCTGAGCGGTTCCCGTCATCTACGACGGAGCTGCTACTCTCACTCATTTGGTCTCAATACTACAGTCAGAGTACTAATAAACTATTGGAAATTGTTTGGCTCTTGGATTTCAATCATTCCATCAATCAGTAATATATCTTGTGAATACCTAAGTACCCTGGTAATGTCTTAAAAATCATTTTTTATTGTATCTCAATTAAAAAAATTAGAAGGGTGGGACCATAGTTAAAGGGTGGGGAAAGGGTGGGACTATAGTGAATGGGTGGGAAAGGGTGGGACTATAGTGATTTCCTTATTAAAATTTGAGCAATTGTTGACGTTGTACCCTGTAGTAAAGCGCGTTTAGCTTTTTATAAAGTTTGTTCGCAACTGGCACAAAATCATTAGAGCTACATCATTCTGTTAATTTTAGGCTTAGAAAATTAGAAAATTGTGCTTGCATACTCACTCTTAACAGCTTCTTTCAAAAGCGGCGCGGGACGACGCGACAGCGGGAAATGTCATGATTTTCCACGCGGCGCTGCGCGGAAATGCCGCGCCGCGATGAGGTTGTCATGCTTTACCCAGAATCTCGGCCTTGTTTAGCGCTGACTAATCGAAATATCCCCATGGCAACTCATGTGCTGCTGCTATACTTGTCACATCTTCGCTCATTGATTTTCGATTTTAGACGCTGAGCTCCTATTAAGTGCATCATTGAACTTGTAAAAAAACCCTGGCAGCCATTCTAATTATCCCAGAGCGAGAAAATGTCTTAAGTATCGATCATTATTAAAGCTGCAAGTGTCCTGGCTATGTATTCACTAAATTTGGTCTGATTCCTTGAGTGAGGACAGGAGCCAGCTTATGTTTTTTAACTAAAAATTTGCGAATTTATTGCGTCATCATGATGAAAAATCGTCATATTTGAAACTGTCCGCACCTTGCTGGCTCGAGCCCTCTGTGACAGGAATCTGACTTCGATGGCATGTGACTGGGACACATTTCCTCGCAACCCAGGGCATCCCAACTACGCCAAATTTATCTGTGATCATCATTTGTCCGAGATTAACAGCAACCACATGACCAAAAACTTCATGCACTACTCAGCTTACGGAAAAATCAAGCGGTTGGTAGTTATTAATACTATAATCCTAATACAATAAAGTTAGGAGAAAATCACAAAACCTTGTCAGATATTGTAGTGCCCGCTAAATTCTACGGCTTTAGTGGCGCTTCCACGATGATCGATTATGGAATTCGTTTGTCACGCACCGACGAAAGAGGATTACTGCTTCACGTACAGGCTACGACGACAACCCGTCATTTCGGACTGGGCGATAACAGACGTCAGGCACATTTCGATGAGTGGGTAAATGCGACACAGCCTTAATCGGACTTTGTTCTTTGTTAACTTTAACGCGTACCAGGCAAGAAAATAGGGAAATATAGAGAATGCCCCCTCCCCCCCCCCGTCGGGCGCAACTTTTTACGTTTTAGCTTTTTCGATATTTTTAAAAAATGGCGTTGTTTCCTGACTTTTTCCAGGTAAATACAGTAAACGGCGAATCTTTACACGGAGAGTTCACCAAACCCGTACGTGCTTAGCGAGAAATGGCTATTTATTACTAGCCCATCAGTAATACAGTCAAAATACTACAAAATGTGTGCAATTCATAATCAGATGACTGAAAGTCCCTTTCTTCTTCCAAGTCAACTCTAATGATTAGTTTCAGTTCAATTCTGATTCTTTCCGTCTCAGCTTCAGTGATGCTAATTGCATTTCTACATTTCTTAATGCGATTCTGGACTCTTCCAGCAATCTTCTGCGGCGTGGGTAAAATCTCGTCCTGTTCAATCATTGACTATTACTAGTACCACTTTCGAAACTCCGCTCCAGGTCTATAGTTTGCAGTTCGGAGGTCTAGGCATTAACCTTCTGATTTTAGGCTGTCCAAAGTGGACACAGTCCAGCCATAAATTGGCGTAAAACCGAACACCCGCAAACTGGATCTATTTGCTCAGCAGGTTTTTTGCTACCTTTCCCAGATTGCCGCTTGCAGATTTTTTGAACGCATTGAGGCACTGGTTTTTGATAGCCGTTGTTGACTCCTCGTGTGAAGTAAAGGTTTCCCCATTTGGGAGCGGAGGGCTCTTTGACGAGTACCAGGTCCCAGCTGTGGAGATTGCAGGAATTAACGAAACTGAATTGAACTTGGCTGTGGCTGATGAAACTGGGAGGAAGAGGCTAGAGAGGTGGCGGTGGAGGAGGAATGCGAAGTGGAGGCTGTTTCTGTGGATCAGTAGCAACTCAAGCGACTGCTCAAATTAGTCACCCACCGAGCTAAGATGACTACGAAATTGTCTAGCATTGAATGGTTAGATGTGTACTAGGCTATTATAGTTAGACGTAAATTAGGCACAACTTATAACTGGTCCTAATCTAAAGATGAACGTATGGTTTTCCAGTCGAAGACACTTCAGCTGCACGAGTGTTTTATGGGGTCACGGGGATTCGTGCGGGAATAATTACTGATTCAATTAAAATGAAATTCTTTTTAAGCTGCTGCCAGGGTAACTACTACCAAATCGTGTGTACCAGAGGTATCAGTGAGAATCCTACGTTTTAGATTACAGTCGGAGAATTAGTATAAGTGTCTTTTAGTACACTGTAGTCTGTAGTACTGGATTGCACTCCATTGCAATGGCAGCCGCTGTGGTGCATGGAGAAGATCCTGCAAAAGCCACCTTCGACCCCGGAGGGCATGCGCCAACACCTGGAAGTCTCAAATGCCCAAGATGTCCTATGGGTCTTCCCAAAGGCCGGTAGAACCGGCGCAGTGTCCTTTGTCCTTACAACTGTAAACGATTTTTTTGTACCTGCCTTATGGCACAAGAAGATTTGTACGAGGTAAAACTCCCAATGCTGGCAATTTCGAAAATGGTATAAATGCCGCGTTCGCACACCTTTCTCTCATTGTTGCCAATATTTTGCTTTCAAAAAATCAACAATAAATCGGTTAAACATTTGTGATAATAATTTGAACCAAAAAAACCAAAAACTACAATTTTTTTCAAATGGAAAACGAAAAAGAAACCTTGTGGCTATTTTGATTGACATACGTCACAATTTTTCCCTATCGTGCCCAGCACTGGGAGTTTTACCTCGTTCCAATAAGCCTGCAGCTGGTAAACGTCGCAAGACTGCGACGCATTAATGAGTAAAAATAAATTTCCTGTGCCAATCTCCGTGACCGCAGAAAACACCTGTGCGGACTTCTGTAACCCCGGAAAAATAGTACGGGTACCCGTGTCCCCAGCCATTACATAAAGAACAAGGACCAAGATTAGGCGAGCATAATCTGTATCTATGGGTTGCATGAAAAGAGGCAATATAATGGTACACCATTTTGCGTGTCGCAAATAAAATACGCCAACGACTGGTCCTTCAAACCAAAGTCTCAAATTGAACTTCATATCCTCGGTCAGGGTCTACGCTTATTGATTAAATAACTATTGATCAGTTATAAAACTAAAAAACTGCTTGGCCAACTAATTTCCGTCCGACGAGCCCTCGGTACATATACGGTTAAGATTATAGTCTCAGGACAGAGAAAACATAAAATCCCACTGATCCTTGCTACATCGCATCGGCCATTCACACCTTCACATCGGCAGTAAATCCCGAGAACCGTCCCGGACTAAACGCATTCCCAGCGCTCACCTGGGCCGAACCGCGGCCCGTCCCGACGGCCGACGGGTCGAAGAAGCCCCTTGTCCGGCCCGTATCCGGGTCCGGAATCCCACTCGGCACCACTGGCGGCTCCGCCGGTGCGGGACTCCCGCCTGACGGGTCGAAGAATCTAATCGGACGCGGAGTTTCCGCCGCCGGCGGCGACGCAGTGCTCAACATCCCGTTGAATCGTCCGTCCGGGGCGCTATTGCTGTTCGACTGAATGGCTTGGCTAACAAACTGGCTGAACATGTTGCTGAACATCTGGTTGAACTGCGGCTGCGAAAAGGCCGGCTGCGAAAAGGCCGACTGCGGCTGGAACATTTGCTCACCGTTGAAGCCGTTGGTCATCATCATGCCTTGCGGGGCTTGTTGGACCAACACCTGACCGTTGCCTAGGTGTTGGACGATACTGCCGGGTTGGAGGAATAAAGGCGGGGAGTTCTGCGTCGGTTGGGCCTGGAACTGGATGGCAGGCAGGCTGCTCGCGACGCCCTGTTGCGGGATGTTAAAGGCTCCATCACCGGCGAGGGGGCTGGCTAAGGGTTGGACGGGTGGTTGATTGATGGGTTGGCTGGGTGGGAACTGCTGCTGCTGCTGCGGTTGTTGGGCTTGCGGAAAGGTCTCCTGCATCGGTGCTCCCATGGGTGTGATGACGAACTGACCGGTTTGGGCCTGTGCGGAGAGGGTGTCCCAAATTAAAGCTATAACCACCACACCGATGAAATAGTTCGACATGGCTCAACGGGGTAGAAGCAGCACATTAAAAACACCCGACTGCTGGCTTGAGGTAAATGGTTCGCCGCGAGCGTTTTATATAGAGATCTATTCATTCATCACACTGCACATAGTTTAGTGTGTTTGTGTGTGTGTGTGTGTTGTCGAAAAAGGTAATTGGCTT
>LRSR01000019.1:0-19209 GCA_001579985.1 Hypsibius dujardini
AACGCAGGGAATAATGTTCGTCAGGATGATCTGCTCGCGTCCTTCCGTCGGCAAAGAATTGCAGAAATCTGGGAAGAAACAAGAATCCGACATGAACATGACTGATGAGTTACATCAAACTTTCCAATACAAATTACAACAAAGCCCCGATGTCACTGCGCTGCTGAATCCGATTTAAGACAATGCAAATTGCAAATGAAAATTATAACACCCTAGAAGATAATTAGCGACAACTAAATCCCTCAATCAATCCCAACGACAAAACAGAACAAGGCAGACAGACAGACAGTGTTGAGGCACCAGGCAGACAGACAGACAGCGTTGAGACTCGAAACAGACAGACAGACAGACAATGTTGAGGCACAAGGCAGACAGACGGATAGTGTTGTGGTTCCAGACAGACAGACAAACAGACAGACAGACAGGCAGCGTTGAGACTCCAAGCAGACAAACAAACAATGTTGAGGCACAAGGCAGACAGAGGGATAGTGTTGTG
This sequence comes from Hypsibius dujardini, assembly GCA_001579985.1. Taxonomy (NCBI): domain Eukaryota; kingdom Metazoa; phylum Tardigrada; class Eutardigrada; order Parachela; family Hypsibiidae; genus Hypsibius; species Hypsibius dujardini. Next base: position 497 of record LRSR01000019.1, read on the forward strand.
GTTCCAGGCAGACATGAGGCAATGACAGATGGAGAGAAAAATATTCCTCAAACGGACAGGTAGGATCAGGCTCAACCCATTGCGGTCTAGTGATTAAACTTATGGAGAACAGAGAAATACTACTCTGAGGAAGAAAGAACAATTAGATGAAACTCCCTTAAGTGACGTGTGTGCCTGGATCTGGATGACAATCGAAAGAGCACTTCAGTGAAGCGACTTACGTCACGTTCCTCATCCATTCACGAGGTAACGCAGTACACACAGGCAATCATACATTCCAGCACAAACCTTTCAATTTGCCCGCCGCCGCGGTCCTCACTTCAGCCTCGCCGTCCCGCAAGAGACTCTGGTAGGCCGGGACCAGTTCGGTCTTGGAGAGTTCCGGTCCGAGAGCCGCTTGCAACTGCAACCACAAATAGCATGTCGTCATCACACCCGCTAATTAAGCAGCGTACATCAGTTTTCCACCAAAAAAATGGCGTGAACGAAAAACAGAATAAGGGGTTCTTACCTCGGCCAGTTTATCCGCCACCATGTATCTGACGCGCCATGAACGATCCTCCACGGCGGACTTCAACGACGGCACCAGTCGCTTCTCAATCTCATCCTTCGGCAGCAGTCCGGCAATCGACGCACACGCCTCCACTGCCAGCAGACGGACAGAATCCTGCGGACGGGAAGAAAGTCATTAAAATTGCAATAACCCCCAAACAATCCACAATCAATCAATCAATCAATCAATCAGTGGCAAATGACACCGAATTCAGGACGATTCCTGTTTATATCCTCGTACCCATTTTCTCTTACTTAATCATTTTATTTCTGATTAAATCCAACCAGATCAACCTTTCACACGCGCGGAAAGAGAGACAGCTCCACGCGGTGTGTGCTCCTTACCTGTTCATCTTGAGCCAAGGTGAAAAATTGTGGAATCAAATCGGACTTGAGAAACTCCTGCTCTATTACTTTGGCGAACTCGCCGAGCTTGGCCGCAGCGGCACGGCGCACCATGGGCGTGTCGTCCGTGCACAGCACGCAGAAGAGTTTGCGCAGCTCGGCCTTCAGGGGCGCCGAGAGGCGAGGGTAAGCCACCGCGTACAGTCCGCACGCCGACGTCCGCGATGTGAACCAGTCTCCTACAGCCAGGACAATCGCAGAATAAGCTTCTATATTACCATAGTTGACAATGGACAAGGTCTTTTACCCTGAGAAAGCCGCTTGATCATGGGAACAAAGTATTTCTCCAGATTTTCCGGCGAATGCTGCTCGGCAATCTGGCGCAGTGAGTCGACCGCCTTCTCCCGCACCACCGTCTCCTCTACGGTGGATAAACTCTCCAGTGGTGGCTAAAAACGAAATGAGAAAAACACCAGAATTAACCCTGAGCCAACTTTGAACCTCAAAAAATCTGGTACAGGCACTTGTAGCGTATGCTCGCGATTTTAAGGGACACTTTTCTGCCCTACCCGTAAATTTTAACCAACCCGGGCCGTGCCTATTCAGTGCCGTTCACCAGATTAGCACTGTAGGGACAAATATACGGAAAAGCAAAACTGTAGAATCAAACAATCAACGAGTAAACTCTACGAAATCAGCCAATCAGAGAACAGTGAATCAGATTGAACGTTCAATCGAGTGCAGGCCATACCGAGGCAGGCGGGGATTAGCTGTTCCTTGAGATCGTGAGCATACGGTACTATCTACCATCAGTCAACAACCACCACATAAGAATGAATAAAATCTCTTTTACGGATAAAGTCAAGCAATTCCCATTCAGAATCGTGCAAAGAAGAAAGAAGTTCTGCGCAGGAAATCAGCAATGCCTAGCCATCAAACAATCAGTCACCGGGTTCGAAGCAAAAGCCTGGAGCACTCAGTACAACCAATTTCTTTCATATGCAAGCAGTCAGTCAAGCAATCAATTGTTCCTAACAACAACACCAATCAACGAAAAGTTTCCAACCCGAAAATCAATAGTAATGAAGTACAAAGACCAGGATTTGCTGCCGGCTGTGCGATGCAAAAGTACTAGCAATAAATAATCAATCTGTGAAATCTTTCCCTCTTCAGGTATCGACAAAAGTAAACTGCCAACGTGCAATTAAGAGTTGACACTTGGCAGTCAGCACCACCACCATGAACACTGACAGCCCATCCCACTGAGAAGTCTACTTTGCAGACGAATTTCTCTTCATTCTACCCATCTACGCGCTACCAAGCTAGTCATCACGATCGACAAACTAATTCGCCATGGCGATGGCCGTGGCCAAGGATCAAGGATCAAGAATCAAGGATTGAGACATTCATTCTGGATATTCTTCCTCATCTTACCAGTAGACAATAGACATAATCTGATCCCCCAACCAGGGCCGTGAAGGTGCCCAACTGCTCCGCCAACGCCAGCAGCACTTCATCCTCATCGTAAATCGTATCTACAAGGCAAAAAAGAGAGCCGACAGACACATTAGTATGGTAATCAATCAATGCATTCCACAAAAAATAATTCCTTCTTCCTTCTCGCGTTCAATCACAGCGCTCGACCGCACAAACGGGACACGGCCGCGTATCATTCACACCACAAGCAAGAGTTAAAGCTCAATTAGAGATGGAGCGAGAAAGCGGGCCAACAACCCGACTCAAACCACCACCACGAAGGAAGGGGAACGTGCGATCGATAAAACGAAAATCTTCCCCTTTCTCCCATTTATGTTTTCTTTCCTCCAGCACCACTGACTTGCCTGTTAAAAAAGGAAGAAGTTCCCCACGAGTCCGTTCCGCGCCAAGAGCCAACGCGATGGTGGATAGTTTCTTGATGGAGTTCAGACGGAGCTGCGGGTGGGGAAATAATAAGAGACGTCTTCGAGAAAATCAAATAAAATCCCCTTCCCTCACTCACCTGAACGTCTTCATTTCTGAGCTCGTCAATCAAAACAGCAATAGGATACAGCGCGTCCTCTCCGCTGTCATCGGTGGCTCCTGCGGCGGCGGCCTTGGTCGATTTGACCTGGGCTGGGGCTGCCATATTGATGTGACGAAAAGTAGGAGAAAAAATGGGGGAGAAAAGATAAAATGTCCAACGCCGTCTGTGTTCGGACGCGGTTTGGATCTTCCCACGAAGCAATCCCGGTGTCTTCGGTAGTGCAGTAGATGCAGGAATGAATTCCACACAGCGGAACGGGCAGGGAAGCGGCGGCCGATGGGATAAATGGCCGAAAAATAATGCAAAAGAAGATGTGGGGGAGAAATGGAAGAAATGAATTTCCTGCCACTGAATTTCCTGCCAGCGGTCGCTCTGCTGCACTGGCGCGACAGTAGACTGCACCGCAGCCGACGAGGTAGAGCACGTAAACCAGTACGAGATCGTGTTATGGACCTTACGGTAATACGGTCCGTTTAACGAGTACTTGCTCGCTATCGCTTTATTTATTTATTTATTTTATTATTTTTATTGCATATTGGCAGTTACTGCCAATAAGTTAATCATAAGTTAATAATCGGTTATTCTTGAAGTTCAATAATACCTTGCAAAAATATATAAAAAAGTCTTAAGCTAATTTTAGGAAATTTTTTCGCGCAAGAAGCCTTTTAGAAACGATTTCTTCGTAAAATTCTACTTAACTATCGGGGCAAAACTATATTTTTAGCTAATACCAGGACGTAAAATATTTGTTAATTTTTGTTTTGGATATTCTCAAATACGTTTCAATCTCACACTCATCCAGAATGCATCATGTTGTTAATTTATAACATCACACATAATAAAGTTTAAGGTTTTAATTTCCTGTAAGTATGGGCAGCAGAGGGCGCCAGGAGCTTAATTCAAGATGTTCATCGCGTTCAGTCGGTCCTGAGAGTGGCGAATCAAAATGAACCCGAATATTAGCACATTTTGTCTCCACGCATTCGCACAGCAGTACAGTAGTGGTGGGTTCGCTGTTTGCAATTTATTTTGCTCGTCTCCAGCATCCACCATGGTAAGTCGTTCGGAATTTTCCCGCATCCATAGCTATACCAATTTTTGTGCGTGTTACAGGTGAAAAAGGACGATAAGAAGGACAAGGCCGTCAAGGCCGCGCCGAAGGCAAAGAAGGAGGGAGGTGGCGGCAAAGCCAAGAAGAAGGTAAGAGGAAGGGGAAATCCTTGGAGAGGTCCCGGAGGTCTTGCACTCGTATTCATCTTATTCACGGTGGTTTCTCATTCCATTTTGTAGAAGTGGTCGAAGGGAAAGACGCGAGACAAGCTGAACAATATGGTGTTGATGGACAAAGCCACGGAGGATAAACTGAGGAAGGAGGTTGTCAACTACAAGCTCATCACCCCGGCGATCCTCTCTGAGCGTCTCAAAATCCGCGGATCCCTCGCCAGATCGGTGATCCTGCTTTTACAACGTGAAGGTATCGTATTATGAGGCTTGATGGCGGGCGCTGTCATGAGTGCGGTGCTAATTGTTGCGATTTCTTTTTCTCCGTGCAGGGAAGATCCGGCCAATCATCCGTCACAGTGCTCAGCTCATCTACACAAGGGCAGGCAAGGGACCGGAAGAGGATGAGCAGCCAGAGGAGGAGAAAAAGGCAGAAGACGGACCCAAGAAGGGAGGAGGAACCAAGAAGCCCGCCAAGCCAAAAGCCGGAGAGAAGGCAGTGGAGGCGGCGGCAGAATGAGTTTTATCCTCGGCTTGACGATGTCGCATCTTTCTCCCTGTTCTTCTGCTGTTTCTTTTTATTTTCCACGCCGTTCGGTGATCTTCTGGGACGTGACAACGTGAAACTCAATGGAGAAAATGAATTCCGATCGCTACTATGAGGGTCCATATTTGCGTTTTGTTGGTCGTTGATGTCGTTACTTCAATCGTTCAATCAATCGTTCAATCAATCAAGCAGTCGAAGCATACATCAGCATCAGCTGACTGAAACGCCGAGCACATCAAAGCTTCAATCAAACAAGTGACTTGCAGTAAGTCTGCCGGCCACATTCCCTCTGCAGATCTGCCATTGTTAGTTACGGCAGTCTCATCAATTCAGCAAGAAACTTACGCTAGTGTTGTTTATGAGATATTTAAATGGCTCAAAAGGAGGCTTTTAACCTTAAATGAAACACTCATTTGTTAATTGAAGGCACAAAAATCTCTAAATTTACTTTAAAGTTGAATAATAAGATCCTTTTAATCTAAGTTTTCAATGCTGAAAATGTGGTTGTCTTTTGAATAAAAAAGCGAATATGGAATAAAATAAACTTATGTCTGTGGATTTTAATTTATTTAATATTTTATTTACGTTGTTTTATTTATTTAACTTCGCAATATTGAGCGCTGTCGCTTCACAAAATTCCGCGTGAACTGAAGAGATCGTTTACTAGTATTGTCCCTGTCCTAGTAATGCTTCCGGTCATCGTCAGGACCGGATAACAATAGTAATATATCCGTAGTTCGCACTTCCGAAAATCGCTATCTACAGAAACAGAAACCAAAGATGAAAAGAGCCAAATCGGCACTAAAAAAATTGGAACCATATCTCAATTCCCCGTTAGCCAGTTCTGCTGGTTTCCTTCTTCGACTATTGTGCCGGCATTCGGTTAAACAACTTCGCTTTCCCACTATCGCCACTGTGGAGCAGGTGGCGAGTAATACGGCGAATTCTGCGGTCGCGCTTGATATTGATAGGGAGCTTCGACCAGGCCAGCGGAAATGCTTCTTTGGAATGGATGCGGCTGCTGCTGGTTTTGTTGTTGGTGTTGTTGTTGGTTTTGTTGTTGGTGTTGTTGTTGGTTTTGATGTTGGTGTTGATGTTGGTGGCCGCTCCAAGACTGCTGTTGCTGAGGCGATTGCAATAAACCGCCCGTGTACCCATAATTCGGATACTGCACCTGTTGTGGCATCTGCTGTTGATAATACTGCGGCTGCTGCTGCTGCTGCTGATACTGACCACCCCCGGAAACGGCCGGCGGAAATTGCCCGAACGGATGCGGAGCAGGGGACAAATATCCGTTCCGCTGCTGGTGAGCGGGATCGAAATGGCCGTTCCGCATTTCGAGCGGACTATCTCCATAACCCTGTTGCTGCTGCTCACCGCGGCGCTGCTTATTGAGTGCTTCCCCATTCTCATTCCTCTGCATTTGGTCTGGTTTTAAAGCAGGGCGGATGTAGTAACCGGATTTGTAATCGGATGGAGGAATGACGAGAGTGTCTCGGAGAGTGCCTTTCACCGCGTCTGTGAGGGCCTCGAATCCGGGTGGCAGGTCGAAAAATGTCGGGCCGTAGGGAGGGCAATCAGCGCGTGGTTTGTTTTTGTGCGCGCCAGAAAAGTTTAGCGAGAGGCGTGAGCGAAAGAGCGAGATATCGCGGAAAATCAGCCTGTCGAAGAAAACGATCAATCAAAAATCAAGCGAACCGAAGTTCGACAAAGCAAGCAAACGAACCTGCTAAAACGTCTATCCATCACTATGTCCTCCAGTGGAAAAAAAGTTTAAAAAAATTCGGAGAAAAAAATACGCAATTAACTGATCCAACAGAGCCAACATGGAAAATATCCAAACCGATAATCTGTCGAATTCATCAACCAATCAATGCGCGCAATTATGCGACAAATCATTTAATTTTGACCCTAAATGAAAATGGCAAAAAAATTCCACTCATTTTCATCAAGCGAAAAAAAATTTGATAAGGAAAGGAAAGTACAAATCGCTAAAAATATGTACGAAAACGCTCCGTGGATACAATAAAACTGGAAAATTTCATACGGAAAATCGGTTTAACGACATTCAATCCAATCGAGCAATCAATCAATCCACTCGAGCAAACCGTAATCCGAACCGCAGCAGCCCAATTCATCAATCAAGCACTGGCCTCAATAACGTACATCGCATATCGTACTGACGCAGGATCCTCGAAAACAACAAAGGCGAACGTGCGGTTGTTTCCCTCCCGCGGAGTGACAATCCGAATGGATTCAATGGGTCCGGCCTGCACCATGAGTTCGTACAATAACTTCCTGGTCACTTTGGTGTCCATGTTGCCGATGTAGAGCGTGCGAGCGTGCGGGCTGTGATCGTTCTCCAGGAAATCAAGCAGCTCTTCGTTGGAAATGGCCGGTTGCAGCACCACGGCGGGACGAAAGCCTTGTCCGGCCATTATAAATAAAGTGTTTCGACAACTAACGTACAATGATGAGGGGCAGAATTTCTTCACAAATTAATTTCAACCTCGGGCAAAGAAATTAAATTAAAGAAATGTTGCGAAAAGATAAATTACCTAAATCAATCAATCAGTTGAAGTTGTGAACTGTCCGGCTCACCATACGGCACACGCGCACGAGGCGAGCCACCTGTCGCAAATTTGGCCACGTTTACGAAACCAGTAACTTAATCAAACAATCAACAGAATAACAGCATCTCGAAACAACGATACTACTGTGGCACTGTGCGAGACAACTAACTTACATTCACACTGACTAGAATGTGCACGTGCAATTATCTATGTACTCCTAATTCATGGTTGCTTAATTTGTCAGTGTGTCTGCCTGCCTCTCTAGCGGTCTGCCTGCCTACCTGCCTACCTGCTCATCACTGTACTGTACTTGTCTCTTCCCCGTATATCAGATAGCGGCACAGAAAACACCGATTGCAATTTATTACGGTGCTAAGGTAAAATCAAAAAGAGAAAAACGTAACATTAACAAAACACTAACCATCATATTCACAAGTCTACAAATAAGAACGGACATACTCGCTGGAAGTCTTAAAATCACTCCGCAAGCGGATAAAAGCGGCAATCGGCTCCTTCTGCTCGATCACCCCGTACAGGCTATCACACATCAAAGGCAAGTTCACGGGCTGGGCTACCAGCAGGTTGCACAACGACAGCAACTGGTCAAACAGCTTAATCACCAGGTCCACCTTCATCATACGCACGCACTCGCGATATTCGTTGACGTCGCAAATCAATATCATCACCCCATCCGAGGTATATGGCAATTCCTGGAGTCGGTCAAAAATCTCCCTATGGAAGCGGAAGCCCATCTCCATGAAGACGCTCTGGCGGTTCAGACCGTCGACGGAGGCCTCCACCAGCCGGACGAGCTTCATGAAATACTGCGCCACTTTCCGAGCGGTGTTGGTGGCGGCGTAGCTGTGCCGTGGTTCGGCGTACTCTGTGCGCTAAGGGGCAAACAGAAGTCGTCAGTTCAGTAAAAGAATGGTATAGCTCGATTCATTGATTGCTGCAACATTTTAAAGCACTCGACATATTTCCGTACTTTCTGCGCCATTAGCAGAGTGTGGATCCACGACATCGCAGAGTTCAGGCAGTGCTCCAAACCGGCACTCGACTTGCGCTCCAACCGTTCACGCGCTTCCCGCAGCTGATCACGGAGCTTCTGTTGGTGAGCCGGTGAGCGGGGAAGACTCTTCAACGACTCGTCAAGCTGTCGGACGGTGAGGTTGTGCAGCACCGTAGACAGCTGAATCAAGTGGAGGAAAGTGGTGTTGGGTTCGGCTTTCGGTTCGAGCGGTGGCAACGCGATGATGCCAATCTCCAGGCCGTAGTCCATGTGAATGAGGAGGACGGTGTTGATGATGGTCTGTCCGAGTTGGAGAAGGCAGGCACCGAGTTGGTCTTCGGGGGCGAGAGCATGGGCTCGAGCAGCGGATTGACGCAGTTCATGGAGGAGGTTAAGGGCGAGCGACTCGTTGATGATCTTGATATCGGCGGTTACCGTCGGATGCTCCTGATATTAAATCAAAATCATTGGTCAAATTCAACTCAATCGTTGCTCAATCCAGCTACGTGCGTGCCTGCGAACCTGTCTATTTCTCAATCTTTCTATCACCTACGTTCAGTTCTATTTGTCTGACCACAGACTAACCTGTCCAATAATTTTTGGGACCACCTTTGTCATGATCTCGATTAGTTATCTTCTTGTTTGTCTATCTGTCTGCCTGTTTGTTTGTCTGTCTGTCTGTCTGTCTGTCTGACTGTCTGTCTGACTGACTGTCTGTCTGACTGTCTGTCTGACTGTCTGTCAGATCACTGAACACTGGCCTACGTATAAATCTGTGCGACAGTGCGAACGCCTGAAGGTCCAGTGGCTCCTCTCACCTTCAGAAACTCTCCCATCACAACCGGAAGCGTCTTCGCTGTCATAATGCTCACTCCAAAAAAATCCCGCTTCTCCGGCAGAACCTGCACTGCCGTCTGCTGCTTCGGCAGGCCCCACTCCGCCAACAGGCCGTCATAGTACTGCTGCATCATCCCCGTACAGCGGATCCGCAGGAAATTACACTCCGTTTCCACGTACCGTGACAGATACGGATCAAACAGCATCCGCAGAATCTTATCCATCCGCACCTGCTTGAAGACCTCCACGGACTGCTCCAGCGTCTTGGTCTTCTTATGCAGCTCGTACAAATCTCGCAGATACCCCTCCTGGCCTTCCGTGTTCTTCACCTCCAGTTTGGTCTTGATCAGGCCCTGTAGCTTCTCAGTGATGACGTAGGTGACAAACTTCTCCATCACCCCCTCCGGGGAGGGGAAGATCTCGCGGATGATTTTGTAGGTGTCAGTGGCCAGTTGCACAATCACCCGGAACACGTCCGCGGATTGGATGTTGACGGAATCGGCGGTGCGTTGGATGAAGACAGCGACGCATTGCTGCTGGCCGGCGGGGAAGTTTTGGAGGAGTTCGGCGGTTTTCTGCATGGTCGTAATGTCCACGGGACGCTCCTTGTGGGCGTTGGTGAAGAGCTCGATGAGGTCGCGTTGCAGTTGGTTGTAGAGGTCAAAGATGCGGTCGCGGGCTTTGCTGTAGATGCGGTCCTCGGCGGTGCCCATGTCCTTGGCGATGCGGTGCAGTCGGAGAACAGTACTGGAGGCTTGCTGAAAGGGAACAAAAAATTAAGACTCAGCAAATAGTAGCGAAAAGAAATACTACAATTCATTAGGGCAATCGCATAAAAACAGTTCACAACTGAGCGACCGATCAAGCAGTCCCCGGCTCACCCAGGGCTAACAATCAACCAATCAGGAATAGTTGATTGTTTGATTGTCGACTCTGATCGACCCCCCGGCGGCGGCAATCAGAAGAGATTCAACCAACACTCGAATAACTCTACCAGTTTATTCAAAGATATTCAAAAATCTAAAAAATGACTAATTTATGTGCACATTTCTAGGAAAGCACACAGTTATTCAAAATGGGCATTAAATCGTCAGAAAGCTTTCATTCAGATGTACTAATATAATCACCGTACCGTTCTGGCACAATCGTTTTTGATTGAAATTAAGTTAGATATAGCACGCAAATTTTATTAAAGTAACGTTAAATTATTGTATCGATTTAATAAAAAATCAGCTCTTGATAAAGTGTTGATTTTAGAAACTACACAAGTGGCAAAAACTTTGCGCTAACCGAGTTAAGCCATTACACTCGTTTGACGGACGGTTGTTGAGCCCTCGAGTTAAAGTACTTGATTCGGTCAGTGCAAGATTTTGCCACGTGTGTAATAGTTTTAGCAATTAACTGGCGTAATTTCATTTATGTAATTCAAAATCTGATTCACTGTCAAAGTTCAATTTTTATAATAAAATAAAAAATAATATATAGATTTGCCGATCTTAACGAACAGTAAATAGAGCATAAAAATAAGGGGCACACGAAAATAAATAAAAATGATGAATACATCATTGGAATAAAACAATGTAGATTCGTTTGGTACTTTAGTACAATCCACCAATCAACTGAAGAAATCTACGTTAACTCGTCAATACTTCAATCAACTCGATGCCGCCCAATTGAAACTACCATCACGTTCAATTCTCAATACACAAAGACCTACCCGAAAATCCTCGAAATTCTTCCGCGGTTTTGTCAGCTCCGGAAACGTAAACTCCCCCAACGCGTCCTGATTTAGCTCCATAAAGTGCGTCAGCAGCTTCCGGGCGTCTTTCAGCCGCTCCTGCGGCTCGCTCACCGAGTAGATATTCTCATTCAGCTTATAAATCCGCCGCGCCAGGTCGTTAATCTCCCGCTCCAACTTCTCCACCTGCCCAATACTCCCGTCAACCCGGTCGGCACGCTTCATCAGCCGTTCCGTCGCCTGTGCCTCCTTCCGTTCCACCTCCACCTCCGCGTCGCGATACCGCTTGGTGTACTGGCCGTTCATGTAGACCAGATTGTCAAAGAGATCGTTGAAGCTCTGTAAAAGTCTCTCCGGGTCGAAAAGAGAGTTTTTCTTTGCGGTCGTAGCTTCCGTCGGCGATGTTGGAAGGCTATTTCCACGTTGAGAGTCTGCAATGAAAGGCATACGATTGATTGATCAATTTATCTCGCCGTAACGACATTGAACACTGCGTTGATTGATTGTTGATTGCTTACATGCAAACGTTCATCAATCAATCAAGCGATAGCTCTCTTTTTACCGGTTAAATTCATCAGTTGGCCGCCGTTGGTGCTGCTGCCGCCTCCAGGAAGGAGGCCCATGTTGCGCTGAATGTAAGACTCCAGCCATTCATCGGCATTAAAGTCGGTCTCCTGAACTTCCTGGCGAAGATCGTCAATATCTAGCAGAGCAGACGTCAACATGGCCATTTTAGGGGAGGAAAAAATCTCATAAATAACACTTCTTCACAATACTAATAAAAAACACTACTACGTCTACTAACAATAAAATAAGCTAACGAAATTATGCAAAAAATGATTTAAAAATAGAGTGGACTCTGGAATCTGGACGAGCAAAAGTGGCAATGGTAAGTTTCGTCTCACCGTTAGCTGGAAAAATGCAGGATCAATCAATCAGCTGCCCGTTTGAACATTGGGATTTCCTAATCAAGCAATCAATCAGCGACTCGTCTGAACCTTGTGATTTCCTAATCAAGCAATCAAACAGCCATACGACGGTGAATCTGCAATCTTTAAAAATCTATCATTCCACTATCACGTCGACCCGCAACCTAAGTTCACATCTTGCTGTTGTATTCTTCCTACATTTCGTTACAGTTTTCCAGGTCGTGAGTATAGTTTCGCACTGCGCGGACAACGCCAGACTTTTGGTTTCAACAGGAAAAGGAAAAAGACGGTTGTCGAAAACTGAATCTCGAGATTCCCCAGTAATTAACAAGACTCACGCATTGACTACTGCCACATAAAAACGCTGAAAACAAGTCTCATATTCAAACTTTAAAAACTCCGCGCGGTGGAATGAAAAACGTCTCCTCCAGGTGAAAAACTCGCATCTACTTCGCGCTGGTGTACTTGGTGACAGCTTTGGTGCCCTCAGACACGGCATGTTTGGCCAGCTCCCCCGGCAGCAGAAGTCGCACTGCGGTCTGGATCTCACGTGAAGTGATGGTGGATTTTTTGTTGTATTGGGAGAGGCGCGAGGACTCAGCAGCGATCCGCTCGAAGATGTCGTTGACGAAAGAGTTCATAATGGCCATCGCCTTGGAGGAGACTCCGGTGTCGGGGTGCACCTGCTTCAGCACCTTGTAGATGTAGATGGAGTAGGACTCCTTTCTGTCAAAGCAAAGAGAATTGGATGGAAAAGTCAAATGTGAGACGGTAATTTAGACAATCAAGTTAATCAATCAATCAACTACTGCAAACTATGCTGAAGCTAGTTAAAAAGGTAAAATGTCATCGAATCAGTTGATCTGCAAGTGTCACTACCAGAATAAATTGAGGTTTCGCAATTATACTAGTTTCAATTGTAAACTCGAAAACAAGAGAGCATTAAGGTCAAAGCAAACGTGAAACGTAAACTTAATTTCCGCATTCATCTAATCCAGACAATCAACCAATGCGAGCAATGAAGCTAATCAGGAGGTAAAACGTCAGCAAATCAATCAATCTGTCCCCGCCAGCAATTTTCCAGACTTCACAAGAGCAACATAAATGGTAAAACCAACTCGGAAGTGCTTTCCCAAACCACCGAAAATCAGCACACATCGTCAAAACTACTTGTACTGCCGCGATCATTTGGTGCTGCATTTTAGATTGACCGTATATTATGACTGCAGTCAAGCACAGTGTGGGCAGTCATAAACGGGTGGATCTAAACCAGCACCAATTGGTCGCGACAGTATATCCAATTAGATCAATCAACCGACTTACCGCTTCTTGTGGCGCTTGGCGTTGGGATCACGGATTGCCTTCTGCGCCTTTCCAGACTTTTTCGCAACGGACTTTCCTGCACTGGCTTTCGGCGGCATGGTGAATGGGAGAGAGAGCGAGAGATCGGGCCGGGTGCAAAACAAAAAGAAAAATTCAAGTGTAAAAAAAAATATTCACTGAACACCTCCGATTCTCCGAAACTGCAACGCACGTGTTGATTTTATACATAACTCACAAGCCACACCTCTGCGCGACTTTCTCAGCCAATGAAGTCGGGAAAAAGGGGTGGTACTAAATGAACTTTTTCCTGCGATGATTGGTTTTAAGATAGTTGAAGGTGTGACTAAACTGACTTTTAATCCAATGAAAAGTCGACAAAAAAGCACGTTGAAAATTCGCCGTATAAAAGAGCTCCCTCGTTTCTCTGGTAGTATTCAATTTCATTTGGTTTTCGTATATTCGTCGTAATCTTTTTTAATTTTCCCTTAATTCCAACCATCATCATGACTGGCCGAGGTAAGGGAGGCAAGGTGAAGAGCGGAAAGTCCAAGTCGCGATCTTCTCGCGCTGGACTGCAGTTCCCCGTCGGTCGTATCCATCGTCTGCTGCGGAAGGGGAACTATGCTGAGCGCATCGGTGCCGGAGCTCCCGTCTACCTAGCCGCTGTGCTGGAATACCTCGCTGCGGAAGTGCTGGAGTTGGCGGGCAACGCGGCGCGCGACAACAAGAAGAGCCGCATCATTCCGCGTCATCTCCAACTGGCCATCCGCAACGACGAAGAGGTGAGTGGTTGATTAACTTGATTGGCTTGATTGGTTGAATTTAACATTTTGTATTTTGTCTCTGATTCACATGAAACGTTGTGGTTTTGAGGCTCAATGGCTTGATACTTTAGCAATAAATTACTGTTTTTAATCTGAATAAAATGCTGTTGTTAAAATTGAGACAGTGAGCTGTGTAATCACATTCACAGAAGGGATATTTTTTATTATAGCCGTTGTTGATTGATTGCGTTGATTTGATGAAACAGGTGTGTTGTGCAGTTTTGTAGTGTGTTTGTCGGTTGATTGGTTGATTTTGGTGCATTGCCTGACGTGGTTGTTTTTTCCCTTTTTGCAGTTGAACAAGCTGCTTTCCGGCGTGACCATCGCCCAGGGTGGGGTGCTGCCGAACATTGCGCCCACACTGCTGCCGAAGAAGTCTGTTGAAGGAGCGGAGGTCGCCGCCGCCAAGGTGGAGAAGAAGCCCAAGAGTCCCAGCAAGAAAGTGGAAGCTTCTCAGGACGTCTGAGCTTCGTTGGCCGTGGATTCGATCGCGATCTCTGTCGCATTGGGCGTTTGAATTGGTGGTTGTGTGTGCATTAATTGGAGAAAATTCAGCTGGATGTGAACATTTTTTGACGGAAGACCCTTTGTTTCTTTGTTCGATGTCGCATTCCTCCCGTGAATGAATGAATGACACTTTGTGTTCCATCGTGGGCCTGTTTTGCCGATCTGATTTTTACGGATTAAAAATGTCCCTATAAAACCATGAACGATTGTGGTGGCAGAGATACTTTAACAATCGCATCATACTTGGTGACTCGTACCGTGTCGCAAGTGTCGCACTTCTCACTACAAGAATGAACGCACCTGCTGTCAACTGCAATGTACCCTGTGTGTGTCTGACAAGAGTGTGTAGACTGCAAGGTGTGCTAGTATGCCTGAGCTGCACCTGCGAGTGGCGCCTCTACAGCCTCAATTCCGTCACTTTTACAGCCAAATGTTTTCTTACTTTTTCAAAACAATCGTCTAAGCTCTTCAAACATATTCTTGCCCCTCTCTAAATTTTCTCTTTTTGGCAGAATTTTGTTTGACTTTATCAAAGTTTCAACGTCTGTATCCAAGTCACCGACACTGAGGGAGCTTGGAACGTAAACAGCTAGCTTAATTAAAAGCGATTTTGCCCGTTAGCCAAGTTAAAAGTTTTACCTCGTACTATTAAAAATAAACTAAATATATACAAAGTTGTGTAACACGTGGCAAAAACCTTGCGCTAACTGAATTAGGCCATTACACTCGATCGACGTATAGCTGTTGTACGCAACTCGAGTTGAAGTGCTTGATTCGGTCAGCGCAAGGTTTTTGCCACGTGTGTATACAGTTTATGTACATGTATTTGTTTAAAATCAAAATCCTATTTTTAAACCATTTACTATTATACTAAAGTATATATTTTAAAAATATTTTAACAACACTACTTAATCGCGATGTTATCAGACCGCGATGTCAAGGTTCAAGGAGATTTCAACTTTCTGCTTCAGTCGACGTTCCTCCCCGACGAAGGTGCCCTGTGGCTGTTTCACTTACAGCTGCAGCATTCACACACTCAAACGCAGTTGAGAAACGAATCGGCCATACTGTACATAGCTGTAGATACGTAATTTACACCTCTGACGCCGCACCCGCAGGAAGTTTTATTATTAATATCGGAGTTTGTTTGGTTTTACGACAAATAAGAAATTTCTGAAAAATAAATAGTCCGACACAAAATGGTGGCGATCCAAGACGAACAACTTAACCTGTTTTTGGAGGAGTTACGGCGACCGGCAGTGTGGCCGCAGTCAATCCAGGTACGAGCTCGATTAATTACAAACATTTCATGTTACAGCTTAGTTCTACGAGTACCGCATGTGAAGAATTTGTATATGTCGCAGATTTATAAACACGCTGAGAATTACTTGCATCGGAGTGAACACAAGTGGCCAGGAATGAAGTTTACCGTCGGTATAAAGATCAGTACCGTGGTCTGGAGATGATTGATCAATCGATGTCAGTCGCGTCACATTGTAGGTACAGTATGATATTGCTGTTCTACATTACAGACTGCTTCCCAAACTTCAAGGCATGCATAATGGGACCCAATTTAAACGATTCGGTATTTAATGCACATCTTATTTAAAGGCAAACAGGCAGACAGACAAACAAACAACCAGACATA
Organism: Hypsibius dujardini; assembly: GCA_001579985.1. Classification (NCBI taxonomy): domain Eukaryota; kingdom Metazoa; phylum Tardigrada; class Eutardigrada; order Parachela; family Hypsibiidae; genus Hypsibius; species Hypsibius dujardini. The sequence goes on from LRSR01000019.1 coordinate 16,576, forward strand.
CAGACAGCAGACAGACAGGCAGGCAGCCAGACAGGTAGACAGACATACAGGCAGACAGGCAAACGGGCAGACAAACAGATAAATGGGCAGGCAGGCAGATAGTAGAGACAGACAGATGACAGACCGACATACGATCAGATAGACCCACAGAAGGAAAATTACTCAGATATATTAACAGTCAGACGCACATGCAAACAAAGGAGAAAGTTAACCAGACAAACATCGAGACGCTATTTGTGTGACCGTGTAATTATGGAGTACACGCGCAAAGATCAGTAGATCGCTCGAAATCCATGCTTGGATAACAAAAAGATTTTGTCAGAACGCTATTCCCAGACGCAGCTTGCGGACATATAACCTGGTAGCAAATGACGTGGCCGCCCTTCGTCGGTTACTCGAGATTCCTGGCGTCATTGACTGGTCAAAGGCCGCTTATTTTTCGGGTGCGTTTTACAAGAGACAGGGTGCCTCAAAACCGTTTAACGGTAAACGGAGTATTCTATAATATACATCTTTTTTTACCGGCAGCTTTTTCATCAGAACTACACGACACCCTGAAGTTAGTCTGCGAACAGCACGGCACGACCATCGGCCCAACTGACCGCACGGATTTTGCCCATGTTGGCTTTCTAATTAATACCAAAGATGTTCAACCAGTTACAAGGTACCAAACAGACAGACAAATAGCTAGACAGGCAGACAACCAGTCAGTCAGAGACAGACAGACAAACAGACAGACAGACAGACAAACAGATAAACAAACAGATGGCCAGATAGACAGACAGGCAATCATAACGTTTGATGTTAGATCTTCCTTATATCTTCAGCGGGAAAACTGAACAAGGATTAGAGAGACCTATTACCTTACGACCATTCTCCGCAGCCGACATTCCAAACGTTAATCGATTATGGGCCTTTTCGGGCACTCCTGAAGGAATGGCTTACTTGACTTATCTCCAGAGTCACGGGTTCCCCAACATGGCGGCCTACGGAGCAGACAGCGAAATGGTCGGCTTTCTGATTTGCAACTCCGAAATGGGTTTGGCCGCTGCCCATGTCAGTCCCGAGCACCGCGGTCGGCAGCTCTTCCAAGTCATGGCTTTCGAGTGGTGTAAAGCCATGGCGGCGATTGGTCAGACGGAGACTTTTGCTTTTGTGGCTAACGATAATGTCGCGTCGATGAAGAGCCTGACCCGATTGGGTGCTAAGAAAGTGGACGACTGGAAAGTGTCATATGTCTTATTCCGACCCAAGAACTGCGATCCCGCTGACCCTTTACTGGCGTGGTACGACGTCATAAGCAATAAAAATTAATTACGTTCTAGATTAAGTTGAGAGTTTGACGGTGTCTGGGTACCTACTATGTGCAAAGTACGTCGATGGGCGCAGACAGGCGTAGTCAGCCCGGTAACTACGTCATAGCCAAGGGCACAGACAATTAGGCAATCATGATTACGAGACAGGCAGACAATGCAGACAGACACCGCATTGTCACGAACCAGATGCAAGACAGACATCCAGACAAGTAGGCATATTATATGGCTAGTTAGCTCAACAAGAGAAGAGCGATCACCGAAGCTCTAGAACGCGCTGATTGGATTCGTCGTTTAATTATGTCACTACCTGGAGAGAGGACTTTCAATCAGAAAAACCACTCTCTGGCAGTGGGTTTAACAACCCTAACCCTTCTCAAACCCAACCAACTAATCATAAGCCTTTTAAGGGAAATTTCATGATTTAACAAACGAGGGACAAACTGCAAAATTCACACACGGTCCCAATGACCTTTTGATCTGGAAGATAATTCTAGTCGCATCTTTTTAGGCTCTGATGATATAGTCGTTGTCTGCAGCAATACCGGTTCATGTTCGACTCCGCCCATATATTGAACTCTTCCTAACTCTCTCCCATCCAGAATTCAATTTTAAATTGATTGGTATCAGCGAAATATTCTTCGGCATATGAGTGGGCGGAGCTATGAGCCAATTTGAAAACGCCTCTCTCACAATTCCATGAAACAGGCCAGTAGTCACAACATGAAAAATGCTCATGGCTCCGCTCGTTGATTTCGGTAAAATTTCACTGGTGTTGGTCCATTTTAAATTGAATTTTAGCAGAGGAACTTAATAAAAAAATGTATTTCAATACCCAAAGGCTGAGTTCCACCAGGATACGATACTGAAATTGCACCTGTATGAGAATCAATTATCATTTTCGCCAACAATTAAAGGTGCCTGAAGAGGCGTGCGAGTATGTGGTTCTTCAGATTCATTTATTAAGAAACCCTTTAGGCAATACACTCACTCATATCCTCGGAACAATGCCTTACAAAGGCAATTAGTTGCATTTAGAGAGACAGTCAAACTCTCTCGCTGCGAATCTAAATATAACAACACATATATTTAACATTAATCGGAACAAAAAAAATGATCTCCCAGCATAAGCGTTTATAATGAAATTCATATTATAATATTATGTAAATTCAAATTCGGTCAATAGCTAGTTTATCATCAGGCAAAGGACCGCTTAGCTCCACTGGGTCCCCATCCACGGGATAGGAAGACCTGCCGTGGGGCCGGTACGAGGGGCTTTTTCCGAGCTGGAACGGAGGACAATGCGACGCCCGGAACTCGC
>LRSR01000020.1:0-20000 GCA_001579985.1 Hypsibius dujardini
CTGTCTGTCTGACTGCCTGCCTTTGTCTTTCTGTCTGTCAGGATGTCCGTGAACATGTATGCTTGTTTGTCCATTCATCTTCTTGGTGTGCCGTGTGACCATACCTCTTTCAGTATCAAGTCCGGTACTTCACTGTCCGGTCCAAACAGCTTCGCCGCCATAGCCGCCGTCTCCTCACACGACATAAAAGGAACAGCCTCAACGTCGATTCCAAAGGCCTCGGCGACGTCCGCCACCGACTGAACCCCCTTCTGCCGGTCGTACAGCGGCTTACCGGCACTCAGCCTATTCGCGCTGCGGAAATGGCTGCCGCTAGTAAATCCGACGGGCACGTACCGTTCGCAGACGCTCGCGTGAAGTTCTTTGGCTAGCTTCGAGATCTGCGAGCGGATCTCGCGGTCACTCAATGAGTGAGGATTGCGGAGAGAGTGGCTGCTAGCAGTGAGTGGTTTTGATGGGAAGACGTTTTCTAAAAACCGCAGAGATTGAAAAACCGTCGCTTTCAATCCGAATATTGCCTGCATGCCACTCGACCAAACTGTCAAAGGTATATATAAATATGTCTATATGTACCTCAGGCTTGTCTAATAGTCTGCCAGCCTGTCTGTCTGTCTGTCTGTCTGTCTGTCTGTCTGTCTGTCTGTCTGTCTGTCTGCCAGCCTGCCGGTCTGTCTGTCTGTCTGTCTGTCTGTCTGTCTGTCTTTTCCGTTCGGATTATCTGTGTGTCCGTCAGCCAGTCAGCTCAACCACTTACTTGTCTGGCCACTCATGTCTGGCGCATCCAACCTGAAACAGTAAAATATCCCCGATGAAACATGACAGCCAATCCAGCTACTCACGTATTTTCACACTGCTCTGAACATACGGTAAGGAAGTCCATTTCCCGTTGCGGCCGTACTTGTGTGCGAGACTGGCTGTCCCCTTCTGCCGCAGCTCGTGCTGCTTGCGCGTCTTCAACGGTCGACCGCCGAGATTCTTCACATACAATACGTTGAGGGTTTTCGAGTTTTTCTCAGGCGTCGTTGCCTCCACCACAGGCTTCACCCACGAGGAAGCGTCTCCCGCCAACGAGCTCCCCGTTGAGGAAGAGGACGGTTCCAAAGCACTCCCACCTACGTCATAGCAAAATATATATTGTATTAATTAATAAACTTTTGGTGAAACAACAGAACTAGTCTGTCTGTGATCTGTATGTTCCGTGACCTACCGGGCGAGGACGCCGCCAAGAGGCTGGTGATGTCGTCGGAGCTCTCGGAGACGCGAGTGCTCGTGGCCCTGCGCTTCTTCAGCGTCGTCGGTCTCGGGGGCGGCACGTAACTGGGACAGCCGGCGGTGGTGAGGTGGGTGGCAAACTTGCCGGTGATGTGGCCCTTGCCCTCGCAGCCGGGCGTGGTGCAGGCTGTCTTCTTCTCCTCGACGGGCCAGCCCAGCGGGGGGATCCCGGTGAACCGGTCGGGGAGACGCTTGAGAACGGGTGGAACCCCATAGGGGCATTCACCGATGCTGGATGAGGAAAGAAGCTGTTGGACCACACCCAATAAGGCATAAAGGCAAGGCAGACGTACCGCGCATGAAACTGCAGAAGAGGGTCCACGTTGCCGTAACCGCTGCAATACCTCAGCGGGCAGGCCGTCGACGGTCGGGGTAGTTCTGCGAATTCCCGGAAATCCTCAGCCGCAACATCTTTCGGAAACACCACAACTATCAATAAGCATATTCACAAAAAACACACTGACGTTAAACGAAAAGGCGGACTAACAGCCAGGAGGAAGAACGATGGGGTGTCGACTGAGCTCGCAGAAGCGCGATGGGAAGATGTCGTCGGAGTCCTTGTCGACGGTGAATTCGGCGCAGTCAACGGGCCAGCCTTGAAAGCGCAGACGCAGAGTGTGGGCTTCGACGGCCACGACAACGGCAATACGGATGAGTGAGGGGCAGAAGGGATCGACAGCTTCCAGGTGGTCGCCGACGAAGAAATGCCCTCTAGGAGGATCGCGCTGCAAGAAAAAGTAGTAGGTCTATAGGCATGTGTCTGGTGCAAAACATTGAGAGGTAGAGATAATACGCTCAAAGACAGACAGACAGAAAAACAGGCAGCTAAACGGATAGATGAACAGAGACGGGCGAGACAGACAGACAGACAAACAAACAGGCAGGCACAGATGCACACATCCACACAGACATGTAGACAGACAGGCAGGCAAGCACGCAAACAAACAGGCAAACAGATAGACAAGCCTACGGATGGATATACAGATAAAGAGACAAAAAACAAGACAGACACACGCAGAACAGCTGAGCTTACAAGGAGAGAGGCAGACATATGGATGGACGAATAAACAGCTAGACAGACTAGTCGGCCGAACCTTTACAAAGCCAGCCGCGGGAGCGGCTGTCGAGTTCGTCTCCTTCAGGTATTTGGGCCAAGTGAACTGCTCCGGATCGTATTTGTACGGCACGTTAATACTGATACCATTCTTCTCACAGTGTCCGATAGGGAAGATATTGTCGGACCACGGCTCCGTCCAGTAGTCGTAGTCGTCGGTCCATCCGTCAAAGTGGATGAGCAGACGCGAGTAAAGTACGTCCCGAATGGTGGCGACGCAAATGAAACCGGGGTGCTGTTTGTCAACCGCTTCTAATTTCTGGCCAGCGAAGAAGCCGTGACAGCTGACAAAGGTATTTTCGGTGCGGGGATCTTTCACCAGAGCCGGGGAGTTCTTGAAGAGGGGTTTGTAGCTCTCGTTCATGGTGACCAGTTCGGCCCGCATGTTTGCCCATTCCTCGTCTCCGATAGGTTGACCTTCCTCTGAAAATAAAGAACCCACAATGACTGGACAGTGACAAACAGACAGACAAACAGACAGACAGACAGACAGATAGACAGACAGATAGACAGACAGACAGACAGACAAACAAACAGACAGACAGACAGGCAGGTAGACAGGCAGGTAGACAGGCAGGCAGGCAGGCAGACAGAATGTTACTTGTCGGTGCCGGCAGCAGTTTTCCATTGAGTTCGCACCAGCCAGGTGGGAAGATGAAAGGTGAGTCATGTCGGACCCAAAAGTTATATTTTTTGTCAAAGCCGGTGATGTGGAGTTTCAGACGGAAGCCCTTTTTCTCCACAACCTCGACCAGGGCGTACATCTCGGGATGCAGCGGGTCGATGGTTTCCGCCCACATACCCGCGTCGAAGTTATTCTTCTCCACTATTCGAGACTGGAAAAACAAGTCGTTGTTGTTTATTGACGTAAAAACTGAGTAATACAGCCACCTGGACCTACAAGGGGGTATTGGAAGGCGCGGCTATCAGCAAAGTTGCAGTTTGTTTTAGCGACAAAGTTAACCCAGTTGAAGACTTCCGGCTCATTCTTGAAGACTGAATGAAGGCAATCAATAATATTAGAACGGTATTTCCAGTTATTTTGGGTCTGCATTGTCTTGGCTTGTTCGCCGCGCTTGTTGTCTGCCGCGCTGTGTTGTCTGTCTGTCTGTCTGTCTGCTGCTGTCTGTCTGTCTGTCTGTCTGTCTGTCTGTCTGTCTGTCTGTCTGCTGTCTCTGTCTGTCTGTCTGTCTGTCTGTCTGTCTGTCTGTCTGTCACACACGTAGGCTACACAGGCTACACGTACATACCTTCATCTACTGTCACTCTCTTCTTCTTCTTCTTCTGCCGTCCCTTGACAACTTTCGAGGTAACACGGCAGCCAGTCGATTCGGATCGCTCCATGTGGTTGTACGGATTCGTCCATACCTTAAGAAAAATATTATTGAAAAACATTGTCGAGACCATTACAATTCCACGAACTTACAAGACATTCCGGGGAGCAGGCCGCGTGATTGCGGAACTTGAACCACTCCTGCATCGTCAGCGTGGTGGCATAGCAGACCTCGCAGTCCTCGTCCGGGGAGAGGAACGGTCGGTCGGGGTCGCGTTTCAGTCGCGGGATTTTAATCGGTGTCACCAGTTCCAACTTTCCGTCTTTCAAAGCAAACTGAAGCAGCCAGCAAATCAATCAATCAACTGCTCAACAGCACCCAATATGCAAATTCAACAAACCTTGATGGAGGTGCCGCTGAGTGTGGCAATGTCCTGGGACTCCCACGTGATGTTGAAGCGGACCTTCGGCGGCGGCTCACCACCAGTGCCGGTGGATTCCGGCGAAGTCACGGCCACCGGGAATTCAAGACCCTGCGGATCAACCGCTTTCGTATGCGGCTCCGGAAGCGATTCCTGAGAACGTGGCGGTGACTGGGCCGTCGAGAAAACGACGATACTGCCGTTGTCGGAGTGGCTCGGTGGCGAAGGTTTCCGTGATCTAATAAAAAACGAAGACACAGTCCGAAACAGGATCCAGAATTCGACCCTTCAGACCGATTTCCGCTTCCCATCAACAAAACTGAACACATGGGCCCAATACGTGAAACTTACAGGGGAATTATCTGGTGCTTCGAAGAATCCCCCTGCTGCTGTACAGAGGGTTCCACCTTCACCGCCGCCGCCTCTGTAGCGAGGGACCGTTTCCGCGGATACACCGCACTGCATTTGGGTGAGAAAGCGGTGGCCTTGGCTGGCAACGCCGGCGGAATCGGCGTCTGCTCCGGCACCAGCTGGCCCGGGTAGCTCAGGAAGAACTCCGACAGCTCCGGCAGCATCGCGTTGATGATCTGATCGTCCAGCATCCCCGACGGCGACGGATCCGGAATCTCCTTCTTCGGGGCGATCCGCTTGGCCGAGCTCGGCCGGGGGATGATCAGCGGAGGGGGAACATCGACGATCGACGGGATGATATTTGGAAGTGTCTTGTTCGAGGACGGCTTCACGACTGTCTTCTTCGGTGGCTGCGGAAAAGCGGGACATTCCAGCAACGGCTGCTCTTGCTGCTGATTCCATTCAGGTCTCCTGAAATCAACGAAAAAAACTCAAATGAAAGTGGTAGCAGTTCCTGTTACTCTATAGTGAACAGTTTTACTGTACCAGCAAAAAAAGCGCAAGGCAATCAACACAACACATCAATCAATCAAGGGCACTCACGTCGTATTCTGATTATCCGGTGTTGCTGCTCTCCTGTGACTAACTAACGTTCGCCACTCCACACCGTCGATTGTTGACGGTGTGCCATCGAAGAAGGACGACTGATTCTAAGCACATAAAGAACAAAAAGCATCGCTTTTAGTTAACTAAGTAAGCTCTTAATACATTGGTTGATTGATTGAACAAATGAAATTGATTGGATGACTGTTGACACATCGATTGATTTGTTGATTGATTGAACATTTGATACTGAATGACTGTTGAATCAATTGCTTGATTGACGAGTTGAGCTCTTTCATCATTTATTTCACAAGCCGTCTTCTTTTCCGCAATGAAAGCAAATTTCCGTGTAAATTAATTTGCTTTCTCAACGACCAATAATTACGCTCCACTGCTCCAGGCGGCAATGTAGCGAATATTGAGGGACAAGTTCGTCTCTGCATGACTGATGTATTGCGTGATGCAGTTGATTGAACGATTAGTGTTCGATTTGACATAATCTCGCCCAGTTATGTCAAATCGTTTCATTTTCGCATATTGCCCCAAAACTGATTTGAGCCCAACCAATTTAGGTTCTTCGATGTAATTACTCCTCCACAACTAGGCTTGATCGATCAATTTAACAGGGTGGTGTAAACAAATCTTCGCCGAAAACTAAACAACATTGATAATCACATTCAATTGACCGATTGATTGATTGATTGATTGGCAATTTAGTGACGTTCGATCGGACGTTTTAACTCACCCCATTGCCCTGTGCTGGGTCCATTGCGCATCATCCAAGGACAAAACAAGTTCACCAGTCTTTCCCTTATCCAAAGAAACCGATGTGGAAACGATCTACAGCGTTGGAAAAGTGCAACGGGATGTAAAAGCGGAAATCGCACTTTTAGGCGCAAGGCTTTTTTAACTTCAAATTTACATCGTCTTGCGATCGCATTTGCGTACGATAATACGCCCTGTTAATACACCCGTAAAACAGCAGTGAAAGAACAGGGTTAGGTGCAATGAAAACATCTGGAGGTCTGAGCGCCAGAAACTGACAAAGAGAAGAGACTAAACCCGAGAAAACTTCCGAGGACCTCGGTTGAGACCTCGTAGGCACTTGGCCTTAATGCTGGTTTGACCATAATTAAGCGGGGGGTCGCTTAGCTTGAAGTAAGTTGGACGAAAGAGCCTAAATTCAGTTAGTCCAGCATTTTAGCCACGAGTGCGTGTATTACTGTGAACAAGGTTTACGCTGGTAACCACCCTACTACCACCAAACATGTTATTTGCTGGGTAGAAGATGCTGGCCTATTACAATACGAGGCGAAGTGAGTGGTCGGAGTTGCTATTAAAACGTCAGCTTGCGTGGTTATGTATAGGGAAACTCCCGCAAAAAATGGACGGTTACTGGTCCATCATATACGCAATTGATCCCTTGGACAAGTAGTAATCACTTTCTAGCAAGTCAAAAATGTTTATGTCACAACGTCCAAAAATAAGTAACGGTGCTTGCGTGCAATAATTTGAACTTAAAAAAGTTATTTTGCCTGTCAAAGTTAGATGCCTCACTTGTTTCATTGGGCAATTTCCCAGTGCAAAACTTCGTACGACAATACGTTCGTACGGTGAGTATGATACGTCACTTCGCAAGTCATTTTTTCTAGTCAAAAAACCTTTTCCGATCCCTTTTTCCCTGTTTCGCCAATATTCAAGCCCCAACCTTCTTTGTAACTTTTTGATATTTTTCGGCATGTCGTCGGCCCTGATTCGAAGCTCCAACTCGCAGTCGGGCAATGCAGGTCAGCCTAAACGAACGCCAGTGCCGTGGACTCAGTCAGCAAAGGCCCGCGATTTTGGGAAGAATTCCATTCGACATGAATCTCTGCCGGTTGCCACAGTCTACAGTAAAGCTGACGGTCCCGGTGGGTCAGCGGAGTTAACTGAGGTACGACTTCACAGGAGGAAATTACTTAAAACTAATGTATTTGGCAGATGAACTTGCAGGCAACTTAATCAACAATCAATCAACTGTCCCAACTGTCCTAACTCAATCAACAATCAATCAACCGTCCTAACTCAATCAACAATCAATCAAGCGTCCTAACTCAATCAACAATCAATCAACCGTCCTAACACATTGATTTGATTAGAAAAACCTTGTCGTTAAAAATGCACTGCAGTATATATTTTCTTGAAATCTCATTTGCCTTCAACTTTCTCTGCGATGTATTTCATTAAAGCTGATTTTTAATTCGTACGAAATTAGAGGTGTCGGGGATATTTTTTACGACCAAATATTATGAATTATCTAGATCGAGATATTTTTTGGTTATTATTTTCTTTTTTGCCATAATTAGGCTTTTTGTTTCATCAATTGGTTGCAGCCAAACAGAAATAATCCGCAAAAGAGAATTCAAACAGTTTAATATTGGCGGTAATATGGTTTTTGCCTTTTAGGGATGAAGTAGTCTGACTTGCCTGGATCCAGACAGGAGAGCCTATTTTGTCACTGCCGTGTTTTTCATTCCAGTTCTATTTTGTTTACAATCTCTTTATGAAATAAAAAATGGTTTTATTTAATTTCAATTTCCGTTGCTCAAAGAGAACCCGAGGAAGTGATAAATTCTGCGTGAGATAAAGTACGATTAGGCAAGCAAACAATCAATCAATCGATCAATCAATCAATCAATCAATCAATCAATCAATCAATCAATCAATCAATCAATCAATCAAATAACAGAAATGTCGTTCCGTGTTTAATTAAAATACCCCTGTACACAATATTTCTCTTAGAAATCTTGGATAATATGTTTGAGTTTGGTGGGTTTTTTTTAGCAAATTCCATTACAAAAAGAGGTATAATTGTTGCAGTGTCGCTTGTGGAGTCCTGAATGGAATCGCCAGATCACCCCAGAAGGGGATGCGTTCCTGGAGGAGGCTGGCTGCCTGGGCTACACGGAAGATCAATCACTGGCGGTGCTGTACGTCAGCAAATTCGACGTCCGGATGGCCCGCGAACGCTTGATGAAGTTCCGCAACATCTACATCCCCATCTTGTCTGCCGCGGATCAGCTGATCTTCCAGGATCTGATGGACTCCAACATGCGCAAGAAATTCTCTAAGTAAATCACACAGACTGATAGAAACGTCGACACATCGGAGACACTGACAGAAGGAAAGTAGTCAGACAGACAATCAGTCAATTAAGTAGATTTGTGCCCAAATATGTTTCAAACAGGTAGACAGACAGACAGGCAGGCAGGCAGATAGACAGACAGACATACGTACAGACATACAGACAGACGACAGACAGACAAACAGACAGACAGACAGACAGGTATGCCAGTTGACAGGCAGACAGACATAGAAAATTAGATAGACTACGGTACGAAGTTAAAGAAGCAAGCAGGCTGACTTGTCTTTGTGTACTAGTATAAGTTTCAATGTCATTTTTCAGCTTCCGCAACACCAAGCTGGCCAAAGTGCCCGTAAAAGACTTGGTCAACTACTACTACTTCCAGAAGTTGATGAGCAAGCGGAAGAACAACACCAGCTACACCCTGTCGCGTGCCGCACTGGAACAGGCGCGAGCACGCCTCACACCGGAATACCTCAAAGAGATCCGATTCAATGTATATCTCAAGAACACCGACTCTTACGAGAGCTGCAGCGTTTGTTTCAAACAAAGCAGCGAGACCTACCGGTAAAAAAAAACACTAAACATGCGTATCGAATCGATTTTCAATAAAAGAGTGTCTGTGGATCCTTTTCTAACGTGAATATTGCTTCTTCTTCGACAGCGCCGGAACGGAATATCTCTTCTGCCCGGCCTGCTACCACTACTATCAGAAGAACAAATTCCTCCCACCGTTAGTCCCCGTCGAGCCCGTCACCCTGCCCTACACCACGCCGCAGGGTCTGTTTGAGCGAGCCGGCGCGTGGGGCCAGGAGAACTGCACCATCCAAGCCAACTCCCAGCAGATGTCGCTGCTGCGAGAGCATCGCCGGCAGGCGCAGCGACTCACCAAAATCCGTCAAGCCGGTCCGACCGCCGCGGAACGGACCGTTCTGATGGATCAGATCGACGCCATTCTCAGCCAGGAAAACCAGGATCACGGAGTGCCCGGCGTGGGTGCGATCGATGAGACGGAATACATCGTCCTGGACTGAAGAGATCTCTCGTTCAATCGGAAACTTCCTTCCTGTTTTAGATGATTCTTACTCTCCAATTACATACATACCTCGTATCATAGGGGGGGGGGGAATTCAGGTTTTATACCAGAATAAGCATTTGGAGTAGTTATCCGGATTTCATCTGAGTGAGGTAGAAGCTTTTTTCGGCCGATTCTTTCTTTTCATCCAGCCGCTTTTATTCTTTCTACTCGGAATAGGTGGCGTGGTTTTTCTTTTAACTGACCTTTTTTGAAAAGAACTGACGCGTTTGTGCTAAATTGTTCCCCTGAAAATGATCTTGAAAATAGATTCATTCTCCTCGAGCTTATTTTACGGTCCAAGATCAGGCCAAAATGCTTGACTGTCCAAGTCAAGCCCCTTAACTCGTTCAGTGGACTGGATCATGCTATGTCCGAGTTAAATGGCTTCACTCGGTGAGCAAAGCATTCTGCTTGTGAGTGAAGCTGGTAGCCACAATGTTGTCGAGCCTGAGATCCTATTCAATCGCTTGAATTATCCATCCAGGTTCATTAGAGCAAGTGCGATTTTTCTTAAAATTCTTCACGCCGTCCGTCATTCATTTTCCAAGCCGTGACAGACGGTGTTATTGCGGCATGAGTGACCTATGCCACCAGGTGTGCGGCTGCACTTCACTCAATCTTTTTTATTGAGAAAGTGTCGCTGCCTTGAGTGGAGAGATATCACCGGTGTAATGGGACGTCAAGAAATTAGAAGCAGAATGATAACATTTTTGATTGGTGCGAAGTTGTATAAAGACCAATCCACGTTCTTCACAAGTTACGCCCCTTTTCGTGAATGACGAACGGCGTTTTCAGATCGTCACTCACGCTGCTGCAGCCCCGCCCAATTCCAGTCAATGCGCGTGTGCGTGAAACAACGCGGGAATGAAAAACGGCTTGAAGTTGAGGTGATGGACGATCGCACATCTTCTATTAATACGGTAGGAGAAACTCCATCGGCTGCCTAACTAAAATCCAACATTACGGCCAACGTTCACACATGCGTACGATCGTACAAGCGTACGTCGCTCGTATCGTGATTTCACGTATCTCTATTTATCCTTTTTGGTCGAGCCGCTTTGAATTTTCGGAAAGTTGTTTTTCTCGAGATTTATAATTTCATTGGATTCTCGGAAACATATGGCGGCGATCGAGGAAGTGGAAGGCACTGCGCCGGCCGTTGAAACGCCGGAACAGAGCACTCCTCAAGTGGATCTGGCATTCTTCCGCTCCACCATCTATCGCAACCGCAAACGCACCCTCGACTGCTTTCAGGCGGAGCATTTTCTCCCGCCGGCGGCTCTTTCTCTTTGGTGAGTGGGGTGAAAATGGGAATTTATGCGGGGAGAACTGTTGACGAACTGCGGGATACGTTTGATAAACGTAATTTCGGGTTGCATTTTCATATTTGTTCGTGGGTATGTGTGCAGTGAGGAGGCGTGGAAAAACATCAAAGCGCGGGATCAGTTGGGCGCGATTCGTGAGTTTGTGGATGAGCAAAAGAAGCGGAGTTTGGCGCGCGGAGAAGTTGTGGCCGCGGAAGAATTCGATGAAGGTTTGTCCGGGAGTGTTTCGCTCGATGGATTGATTGATTGCGTTTGACTGGCGTTTAGATTTTTACTCTGAAAATAATAGCTTGATTGATTGATTGCGGTTGATTGGAGTTTAGATTTTTACTGTGAAAATAATAGCTTGATTGATTGATTGCGGTTGATTGGCGTTTAGATTTTTACTGTGAAAATAATCGCTTGATTGATTGATTGTGTACTAGTGTATTGTTGGCACCTATTTTTAACAGTCGATTGATTGATTGAGTGAACCTGTTTGATTACTAAAACAAAATTTTGGTGTATTGTTGTAACTTGGTACATCGATCGCCTAAATTTTATGATAAAGATCAGCCATATTTTTAATTTGATATTTGTAAAATCCGATTGTCTGGTGCATCCGCATTCGATCTAAACCGGTTAGTTAAACGGGTAAACTGCTCTGAACGCTGAATAAAATAAAATAATAATAACAAAATAATAGATTAAAATAAAATAAAGTAAAATATTATCTAGTTATTTGTTTCGAATGAGCTTGTGTTTCGGGGTAATTATCACATTGAATACACAGATACTAGCTACTCTCAGTTCACAGATATTAACTACTTGGAGGATGTATTGAATAGATTGATCGATGGATCGATTGATTAATTTTTCCTAATGATTGATAAATTCAGTTTTCCGGGTCCTTTGATTTCTGGCTGCTTTTAGGGCTTTCTGGACCTACTACGGGAGCATCCAGGACTTCAGATGGATTATCTTCCAACAGGTGCTCTATTTTGATGAGTATGTGTTCCTCTTTTGCGGCTGTCTAATGAATTGATTCTGTCCTCTTTTAGTCGGCAAGCTGGCCACGCGGACTCCGGGTCGACCAGTATCATTCCCTATCCTAATTCCTCAGCTGCGGGTTCTACCAGCCAGGTATATTTCTGACCGTCTTTAAGAAGGTTTGCTCCCGGCTGTCTGTCTGTCTGTCTGTCTGTCTGTCTGCCTGTCTGTCTGCCTGCCTGTCTGTCTGTCCGCCTGTCGGTCTGACTGTCTGTCTGCCTGTCTGTCTGACTGTCTGTCTGCCTGTCTGTCTGCCTGCCTGTCTATGTGCCTGTCTATGTGCCTGTCTGCCAGTCTATCTGTCTACTTGTCTGTCTGTTTGTCTGTCTATCTGTCTGTCTACCTACCTGCTTGTTTTTCTGTCTGTTTGCTAGGCTATCTGTCAACTTGTGTGTTTGTCTCTCGGTCACTCGGTCGGTCGATCGCTCCGTGTTTTGACTTTTCATATGTCAGCTTCTCATTTTGTTATGTCGTAGGCCCTGGTTCTGGCTGACGGTCAACAGCTGGCTCGCAACGTCCTGAGAGCGCCGTTGATGCCGAAACCCAAGTGGCATCCGCCGTGGAAGCTTAGCCGGGTAAGTCGTCACTTTCCTCGTTTATTATGAGATTCTCGAGTATCGTAACTTGCAACGGAGGTTTTTATATTGTTCAGGTTATTTCTGGACATTACGGTTGGGTGAGGTGTCTGACTGTGGAACCGGAAAATCAGTGGTTCGCTACTGGAGGATCAGACAGGCTGATCAAGGTTAGTTTTTACTTTCCAAGCGGGCATAGACATCGAAAGTACGGTAGAAACAGTTGGCAGGCGCACTGAGAGAAATTGAATCAGTCGGATGGGCAGTCACCCAGTCAATCAGTGGTTGACAGACAGACAGACAGACAGACAGACAGACAGACAGACAGACAGACAGACAGAGACAAGGAGACAAATAATTGACAGAAGATAGGAAGTCGAATCCATAGGTGATGGATGGTGTTAACTTTTCCTATGCCGATAGATTTGGGATTTAGCTAGTGGAGAGTTGAAGCTCACGTTAACCGGCCACATCAGTGCTGTCCGTGGACTGGAAGTCAGCACTCGTCACCCTTACCTGTTCTCCGCATCCGAGGATAAAACTGTGAAATGCTGGGACTTGGAGTACAACAAGGTAACATCTACTTTTATTTTCACTCCTATTTCGTGACCTGTGCTCGTGTTTGAATGTGTTTTCACTGTTCGGACACAGGTTACTCGGCACTATCACGGCCATCTCAGCGCGGTCTACGCATTAGCCCTACATCCCACCATAGATATCTTTGTGACATGTGGCCGCGATTCAGTTGCACGCGTGAGTCTCTGTTTTCTGTCTACACACCTGTTTTATCTCTATTACCTGTCTCTCTGCATGTCCGTCTGTCTGCATGTCTATCTGTTTACTTAATCATGTGCCTACTTATTTGTCTGTCTGACTGACTGTAGACTGGTCTGTCTGACTGACTGACTGACTGACTGACTGACTGACTGACTGACTGACTGACTGACTGTAGACTGGTATGTCTTTCTCTCTGTCTGACAGACAGACATACAGACATACGGACATACGACAGACAGACAGACAGACAGACAGACAGACAGACAGACAGACAAACAGACAAACAGACAAACAAACAAATATACAAATGTCTCCCTATTTGCCTGTCAGTACGGTTTTCTATTCGACCGTCCGCCTGTGCTGCAGACTCATTCCTGCATATCGTGCCGATGTAATCTAAATAACGTCATTCATGCATTCCGAATACAGGTTTGGGACATCCGAACGAAAGCTGGCATTCACGTTCTCGGCGGCCATACTAACACAGTCGCTGATGTGAAGTGCCAGGCAGGCGAACCTCAGGTACGATGACTAGTACTTTCATCCAAACACACACGTTCTCCTGTTTCACAATCGTGTTCACACCTCGGAACGGTCTTTTCCTATTTCTCACAAATCAGGTCATTACGGCCTCGCACGACAGTACAGTGAGGCTGTGGGATCTTCGAATGGGACGCACTCACGTTACCCTGACCCACCACAAAAAGAGCGTCCGTGCCTTGGCCATGCATCCTGATTTGTAAGATTCGTAGATGAAATAATTGTTCTCACTTTTGTTTACTTAAGCTGTAATTAAGTTAAGATTTTGAACTATTGGTTAATTAATTTTTCAGAATTTTTATTTTTATTTTAAAAATATTTTTTCTCATTATTTTCTACTAACCTGTTTTATTGGTTCTGAGATTTCTATTTAAATTATTTATTATTTTTATTATTTTTATTCTTTTTTATTTTTTTTTATTTTTTTTTATTAAATATTTTCTCGTATTATCCGTATCATTTCAGGTACATGTTTGCGTCGGGCTCCGCAGACAACATCAAAGAGTGGATGTGTCCGGACGGGAAATTCGTGCAAAATCTCAGCGGTCACAACGCCATCGTCAACGCATTGGCGTGCAATTCCGACGGCGTCCTTGTTTCGGCCGGTAAGTTTTTCTCCCTCAAGTTATCTATTTATCGTTCGTGGTTTCTATCTGACCCGTGACTTGAAAAATGGTTACGTCTCCAGCGGACAACGGGAGCATGAACTTTTGGGACTGGAGGACGGGATATAACTTCCAGAAGCACAAGACCATCGCCCAGCCGGGCTCGATTGAGAGTGAAACGGGCGTCTTCGTCACCGGGTTCGACCACAGCGGCAGCCGGCTGTTGACGGGCGAGGCCGATAAGACCATCAAAATGTACAAGGAGGATGAGAGCGCGGTAAGCATCAATCTTAAATTGGGCAAAAGTATCTTGCCAATTCAGTTGGAAGGAATGGGGAGTTTTTGTAGTTGGTCCTTTTTCGTGATTTTTGAAGCTTCTTTAGCTTTGATGGTCCGGTCAGTCCCCGATACGGTTGACTTTGAGCCTTCGGTTCAATCGACTTTTTTCGTGACCTTTGAAGCTTCTTTGGCTTTGATGGTCCGGTCGGTCCCCGATACGGTTGACTTTGAGCCTTCGGTTCAATCGACCTTTTTCGTGACCTTTGAAGCTTCTTTAGCTTTGATGGTCCGGTCAGTCCCCGATACGGTTGACTTTGAGCCTTCGGTTCAATTGACGTTTTTTTACAGACTGAAGAGACTCATCCGATCGTCTGGCGACCAGATATCCTCCGCGCTGCGAAGTTCTGAACTGCGTCCCCTCGGAGCAACTGCGTTTTAACTCAATGTTCTTTGCAAAATGCTTCGTTGATAATTCATTACTTTTTATACTGTCCAAACAAATTTGGCGATCCACGAAACTGTTGCGTCGATGTGCAGCGTTATAATCGAAGGTCCTTTTTTTCGTGGAGGAGGTATTCGCTAATTCAAACAGATACGACGTCGGGTTTGGTTTGGGGCTAAACAAAAACAGCCGGAAGCGGATCTTGTGGAGCGATTACTCCATATTACCTGAACTGACCAGCATCTTCGCTGTCCCTCGGCAATGAAAGCGTCGCAACCGCGAAGTGCAAATCTTTCACTTCCTGAACACTGAGCCTCCACTGCTCGACAACGCACTCAGGCATGGGAAAAGTTTTTCTGGTTAACTAAAAAATTGATACTGATATTAATCTAATAAGGATTCTTAGTTTAGTTGCATTGATTTGAACAAGTAAAACGTTTAGTACTCGTAGTTTTAGTCGACATTCGTTGACTGGTAATTAGATTTTTTCGCTTTCCCACTTCAGTTTTTATTCAACTAGAACTTTTAGTCTTGTTTTGTGGTTAGCTAAAAATTTAAAACCAAGAAAATGGTTCCTAAATATTTTAGTCTGGTCTTGATTTATCTGTTTATTTTTACAGTAGTTTTAGTTTCCCATTAAATTTTCTCTAACATAAAGCTTTTAAGTTATTTTAAGTACGGTAATTTTAGGTTTTTCCCACTTAAAGTTTCTGGGACTAAATTTTTTTAGTTTAGTTCTTTAGAAAACTAAAATGTAAAACCAAGACATTAGTTATCAAGCATTTAGGTAGTTATTTATTTAGTTATTAGTATTCCTTAAGTTTTTTAGTTTAAATTAAATTTAAATTTGGCCGTCCATAAACGCACCGTGTCTGCTGCCAAGAGCGCCACGGGGAACCGCGAAAATGTCTAAATCAACCGTCGGAACACATGGGTCAGGTACTGCAGCAATTTAGAATACAAAACCACTCCGTCAAACCACAATTTCATAACCGTTCTTTGGCCTATTTCTGCGAATGCATTTTTTTATAAAAATTCCAAAGCCGCCCAACCGGAAATCAATCACTTTTAGCATGCCACGTTTTTTCATTATTCCACCGTTTGAGGACATTTTATATGGCGATAGTATCTGTACACCGTCGTCTTCTTTCTTCCCTCTTTCCATCCCAAACTCGTCGAATCCTAACTCTTTCAACTGCCACGGTCAATTGACATGAAAAGGAAGACGAACAAGACATCGCTCGGCTAGTCACTGGGGACTGCTAGTCACCTGGGAGGTTATGTATGAATAAGTAATTTTGTTCTTAAATCGACCCGTGAAACTAGGAAAACATGAAAATGTAGTTATAGACCACTTAAGAAAATTACAATTTTTTTCCTAAATTTTTGGAAACTTTGCTGACTTGAGATACTCTTCTTGAACAAAATTACTTCCGAATCCCGAAGCCAATTGCTTGCGGGCACGTTTGTTTTTGCGCGCTCTTTAAAGATTTGGCAACACTTTTAATACTGTTTCGGAACCACGTTATAATAAAAAATAAATCAGACAACGAACCACCGAACATGTCAGCTCACTGGAATTATATGCCTGTCGTCGTGTTCGAAAATTCGTATCTGTGCTTTGGGCAACTAGCCCTCGAAGTAAGCTAACAATCTCTTTCAAATATTATATAATATTTTAGCGAGCACGAAAAGAGACAATACTATTACGGACTACAATACACTTACACAGAACTTCAGATTGTATACTAAAGTAAATAGGAGAGACGAGAAAGAAAAAAGGTAACCAAAAATAATGGAATAACAAAGAAAGTAACTAATGAAACGTGAAAATTAAAATGTAACAGACCACTAATGATAATTGTTTCTCAATCTAATAGCTAATTAAAACATTTTCTCCTATTTAAAAAACATTTTAATAATATTTAAAGCTATAAGGGCGAGTATTAAATCCGAACACTGGTTGATACTGCAAGATGACGTCGCACATGTAGCGAGCGGAGGCGGGATTCAGAGGCTGTTCAGGACGGCGAAAACTGCGTTTGAGTCCAGTAGTCTTACTGCAGACAACTAAAATAGCAATGCTTAAACTGCGGCGCAAAGCAGGTGTGTTTGGCCTCATCCAAAAAAAATAGATTCACGTGACGCAATTTTATCCATGGTTGTTCATCAAAATTTTTAAACATGTTAATGGGGCAGATCAACAAGTTTATAAAATTTTTTAATATTTTAATGATTGGTTATTTTAGGGCATAACCTACCTTAAACATGTCGAAAACAAGCCGTTTTCCTCAACTAGTTTTATTTCAAACCATTTAAAAAGGCAAGTTTTGGGTTTTCGATGTTTCGTCTGTGAAATTTCTGTGAAAACTACTTATCTGACTATTTTGGAAACAAATTAAAAAAAACAAGCAGGTGTAGGAGAGTGTGGAAAAGTGTGTGTGTGAAATGTGTGATGTGTATTTGACCAGTTTAGGTACACGGGTGTGTTACCGGTAATCCTAAATCAAACGACAGAGATATCAATTTACCTCGAAGCTAGTTTGAAAGTTTGAATCATTTCAAATTTTTTATAAAATTTCTTTGTAAACTCGACTGTCTACATCCTCTACTGTATGCCAGATAAGCAGCAGTAGTGCGTATTGGGAGGCAAAGTGAGGTTTTCTTTTGTTGTCTTTAGGCTGCACTAGGCATCACTGCTCATTATTTTGTCAACGAACTAGATTTTAGTTTTTTTTACGGATTCTGAATCCAACAAAATAGCATCAACGAGTTCAAAAAGAGGTCCAGAAAGAAGACAGATAAATTAAGAGAGCTGAATTGTTTTTAAAAAACATGCTCATTCGTATTTGGTTTGTAAACAGCATAAATAATTTTAGTTTGATGTATTTTTCGACACCTGTTGACACTGGATTGATTAACGCAATTCTAGGTTTTTTTCGTATCTATGGCTGTCTAACATCAAATAAAATTGCGGAGAAACTTGTGGAGAGCTTCGCGTGACAAAATGGGTTTTGATAGGACGGTTGATAAAAGGCTGAAAGACTACGAAGGGATATATTTCCGGGGACCAAAGGTTAACTCGAGGTTCTAGGAAAAACAGGATATTTAAGGTTTACGTGCAATCTATGCACAACTTCTGGAGAATAATCAACGACTGGATGAGAACATTCTGATGAAACAGGACATTGAAGGACTACGTGCGGACTATACACAACTTTTCCAGGAGAATGGACGACTGAATGATGATATTAAAGCAGAAATAAAAAAACAACTAATTTTTTTGATTCGGAATAGTTGTGCCAAAAAAAACTATAATAACTGTGGCTAAATTTTTCTGGTGCTATAAATTCGCTCTGTGTGGTTGGACAATTCGGGAATATAAAGATCAATTCCAACATATGTATGTGCGAAAGTATACCTCGCTGTTTATTTTCGCCAACGGAGTGGTTATTTTGGTTAGAATGTCGTTCCGAAACAGTATTCAAAGCTTTGACTTAAGGACTTCGTAAAAAAATTGTGTTGGAAAAAGTAGCGCCAGAACCCGTATATCTCCACTACTCACCGCTTGTTTTTTACAGTCACGACACACACGGTATCTAACGTCAACGTCAACCCACAACTTCAAGATGGCATCACAAAGCTGCCTTTGGGACCGCTAAGCACCTCGGCAGACCTGAAGTGGGAAGCAATTCAATTGGGCATAGTCCGAAACGCCGGGTGGAAGATCGTTCATTATTTTTCTGAAAAATTGGTTGCTTGGCATGCTCAATTCAGCGCGTTTAGGATTTCATGCAGGATGAAGGTCCGCTTTCAATTCCATCCCGATGGCGGCAACATGTTTATGCGGTATTAAGGGCCATTTCGGAATCGGTCGGGTAGTTTAGACGGAGCCTCGTGTTAGCGGGATAGTCATCCATGTCTGGGATGAATTACAATTGTATTTACTGGAGGTTCACTGATTTCCCACTAGTGGCTTCGGGGCTCCGTGATTCAGAATTTAAACAAAAATTTATTGGCGTGAGCAGAAAAATGTTCTGAAATCAAGGAGCGGAGTTATGTACCAGTTTCGAAAACATGCCCGCAAATTTACGGTTAATTAAGGATAATGATTGCTAACTCCGCCCCGAACATCCAACTAATTTTCTGCTCATGCCAACCGATTACAAATTAAATTTTGAATAGGATAATGCCAAGGAAGTGTACTTTTCATGTTGTGCTTGAATTGAGCAAGCAGTGGGATAGGCCGGACAGCTCGTGCACTTGCACTGTAAAAACCTATTACCAAATATTTGTGTGTGCGCTGTTCGGACTGATAAGAATGTTTGACGAAAACAGTTATCTAATGGCATATTTAACTTCCTCAAACATTTATGTTAATAGGAAAACACATATTCGCAGTTTTAAGAAGGATTTTCGTCCCGCTCACTGAAGAACCGTTATATTGAGCCGTCGAGCAGAACCTGAGAATCAGATTAAACCAGTAATTTAAAAACACACAAAACACATTTTGTGTAACACTGTCATATCTCAAATTTAATTTGTAGTCAATTCGCATGAACCAAAACAATTTTAGAGATCAGTGGGCGGAGCTATATGCCAAATCTGGAAAGTTTCGCTGGAATTTTTGGCACGTTGTATGAAAAATACCCAAAGCTCCGCTCCCTGACATCCAAAATATTCTGCTGATGCCAATCGATTCGAAATTGTATTTCAAATGGAAGAGCGCCAAAATATCTCTGATGGATATTTAAAGATCACCAATTTTACAAGGAAAATTAAGGAAACTTTAGGAACCCTCGTATTTGTCCAAATTTAAAGCTTTACCCAAATTTTTATTTCTCGATTTTGCCGGCGAAATACATTTTTATAATTCGTCGTAAATATAGGCCAGAATACAAAAACGTACTTCCATATGATTCTGTATTCGGCATTTGAGTAATACTCCCAAGTGGATGTAATACTCCCAAGTGGGTCGAGGTCATGGATGCGAGAAACTGGACAGACAATTGGCGCCCCCTACAGGGCATAATCGCCACAACGAAAATCGATCCAGCCAAAAATCCATAATACACACTTCACACACACACACCTTCACCCACTTTACCTTTTTCATCCAGTCGTGGGTGATCTCAATTCCTCTTTATCGACGGATCCCGTTTTGATTACACCATCATCATGCCCTCTCATT
>LRSR01000020.1:25000-40627 GCA_001579985.1 Hypsibius dujardini
AATTAATTTACATCCCGGTACGGAGACTACAGTACGTTTGTCAAAACAATATTTCCGAACGTGTATGGTCTACTTGGATGTTTTTTGTTTCTAGGGATTTATCCGACTGGAGATTATCGGCATCCGGAATGACTTCTCCAGAGCCTTTGCATATGCTTCATTCAGCTGCAGGAAACTCCTTGAGGACTCGTTTCAGAGGCTAAATCGCATCAGAGGAGAGGTGCAACTTGTCAGCCAGTTCAACGTGGGTGCCGGCTTCGGTTCTATGGCTTACTGGATTCGTATGAAGTTCGATATCCAACAGACGCAGGCCATGTTTTTTGTAAGTATCGCACATTGACATAGCTTAAACGATGATGCAGACAGACGGATACACAAAAATGAAGAACAGACAGACAGACAGACAGACAGACAGACAGACAGACAGACAGACAGACAGACAGACAGACAGACAGACAGATAAACAGACAGATAAACAGACAGACAGACAAACAGACAGGCAGAGAAGACAGAAAGGCAAACCAATAGACAGGCAGATAAAGGGACAGCCAGCCAAACGGACGGATAGTTAGACAGGCAGGCAGATAGAGAGGCAGGCATTCGTACAGAATATGCAATTTCCTATTATTTTTGTGCTTTTAGGCGCGCCGCAAAGCACTTGAATATGTGGAAGACAACACCGACAACAAAAACAGTTGGTTGAACGCCAACCAACTCTGGCTGAAAGAAGCCGGTAGGAACGGAAATTTGCTCTACATTCGCATTCACGGTTGTCGAGGGGTCCGTGCCCTAGTCGGGCGTGGTCCGCCCAGTCCGTGTGTGCTCTACCAGTTCTACGACGCAAAAGCCACGTTCACCCCAACCATCACCGGCACCGAAAATCCCAATTTCGACCATGAGGCCGCGTTCAAAGTGCGCTCGAGTGACCAAGCCCTCGACAGTTATCTTCTCTCAACGGTTCGATCACATTTCCTACAAACTGCACCAACAATGTCCGATTTATCTTGCCTTGAAAAATGCTGTTTTGGTTTTATATTCAGAAACTGGATTTTTATGTCGCTGATGCGAATGATAACAACAAGGACCACTTCCTTGGCTGTTGCCAGGTTCCGCTCGCTGAGCTGACTCGAGACTCAATTACTGAGCGTTCTTTTCCGCTGGTGGCTCAAGATCGCCGGCAGAACGGCAGCATTACACTGTCTTTCATTTGGGAGCGTCCTTACCGGTCAATTCAGAAACCGAACCAAGGGAACCAAGAGAACCGAGGGAACCATGAGAATCGAGAGAACCGAGGGAACCAAGAGAACCGAGGGAACCATGGGAACCGTGAGAACCAAGAGAACCGAGGGAACCATGGGAATCGAGAGAACCGAGGGAACCGTGTCAGCATGACACCTCGCGGCAGCCTGGTCAGTGTCCGACACGCCCCCAAACTCCTCAAAGTGGATAGTCGCAACAATAGCAGGAACAGTCTAAAGGACGGCGAATCATTTGACGGGAATGGGTATGCGGAAGATCGACCCCGCCCTCCGCCACGAAAGAGCATCTCTCGTCCGAGTCGAACAAGCGCAGTGATCAACGGCGACGACGACGTTTACGAAGGTCGAACAAACTCCTCAAGACAACTGGTGAACGGCGATAGTGATGGGAATCAAATCCTACCAGCTCGTTGGAATGCCGAAACAAAGAACGGTCGGAGTAATGACAGTGACGGTTTGGAAAGTGGTCGCCGTCGACGAAGCCAGACCGTGGATGACCGTCGACGGTCGCCGAGCATTGAACTGGCGGAATACCGATCCTTGGACCGGAGAACCACGTCGGGACCTCGAATTGGCTCGGACGGTGTGTTGAGGCGGACATCGTCGCAGACGGACACGCCTCCTCGGAGAGTGCCGGAGTTGTTGACGTCGCGAACGGGAAGCGGAACGCCGATCGAGTCGTCGCCGCGTGTGATTGGCGGTGGATCGCTGCAAAGACATGCTTCGGAAAACGGTTCGTTGTTCATCAAGCGACTGGTTCGCTCGGATACGGCGGAGAAAATCCGGCGGACCACAGTTGGAGATCCGAGTAACCGACAGACCGTTGAGGTGGAATTACACTCCGACGCGGCCGCCAAAGAAAGTCCGAAGACCAAACGAACTACACGATTCAGCACGTTTTTGGACGGACTAACGAGAAGGTCATCGCGGAATTCCGCACGAAAGCCGGCGGAGCTGGTGGATCATAACGGAGGGATCGCTCGCAAGACGAGCGGCGGGATGTACGGCAGTGATTCAGCATCCGCCAGGAGTGGAGGACCTTCAGACTCAATCCGGGTGGTGATTCATTCGCTGTATTTTGTCGAGGATGCGGGGATACTGCGAGACCCTCGACCGGGGGAGATTTTTGTGATATTTGAGCTGTTGGGGCTGGATCACGAGTCGCCGTTGGCGGTGGTGAAGTCCAATGTGCCGAATAAAGTCATGACATTTGAATTTGAGAAAGGTAAGTGGCTTGTTGACAGCCAGACAAGCAGACAAGGCAGACATGTATCCGACGTATGCATGAACAGGAAAACAGACAGACAGACAGACAGACAGACAGACAGACAGACAGACAGACAGGCAGGCAGGCAGGTATGTAGACAAACATATCGGTAGACAGACAGACAGACAGACAGATAGGTAAGCAGACAGATCGATAAACGGACAGACAGACAATTTGATTATCAACGTTTGCCAACGGCTTTGCCTATGCTTCCAGTGTTTCCCATGGAAGCGGAGCGTGAAAGCGACAGTAGAAGATTAATCGCAGACATGTTGCGAAAGACGCCACCCGGTCGCATCCCTTTTAGTGTCTACTTCCAACCGGACGACGAAGCCATGGATAGCGAGCTCGTCGGTGTGGCAGCGCTCAGTCTCAACAGATTACTTACGAAAAATCAGGATGCCATTGGTGCCGAACTGAAATGTGAGTCTTGGCATGTTCTTCCGTATCTTCTGTTGAAGTGTATTCGTAACTGTGTTTCGATTTTGATTGCAGTGGTCAGTCCCTCGCTGCCCGGTGTGCCGGTGGGTTACATGAAGGTGACCATCCAGGCAATTTCCGTCCTCAATGATCTCCAAAAGGAGTACTCGCCGTAAAAATCACACTCACGTTTTCACTTCTTTCTTGCCGTTCTTTTTTTACGCATTTCCCGTCCCGGTTAAACGGAAGCTTTCTTTGATTTTCTCTGACCGAGTGCTATAAGTCCAGCCAATTACCTAATTCATGATGATCGCAGATTCGCAGCTCACGAGTACTATGAAAGGGAACGGAACAGCTGATTGTAGGGAACTGGAAAAGCTGATTATTGGGAACGAGAAATCTGGTTGCAAGGAACGAACACGCTGATTTCAAAGAACGGAAAAGCTGATTATTGGGAACGAGAAAATTGGTTGTTAGGAACGAACACGCTGATGATAGGGAACAAAAAAGCTAGTTGTAAGGAACAAAAAAGCTAGTTGTAAGGAACGAACACGCTGGGTAGGAGGAAAATAACGGAATGTAATTGAATGCGAACGATCAATTGATTGCATGATTTCGTCTCCTGTCTTTCCTTTTTCATTTCTTGCTTGCTGACTTATTCAGTGTTCCACTCCATGTCTCTTTTTGCTACCTCTGTGTCTTTTCTGATCCGTCTTTCTCCGCATACTCTCAACGTATTTCGCCAACTCTTCTCTATCACACAATGGCTGAGAAAAAGGCATTAGTGATTTTGGCGGAGGGCGCCGAAGAAATGGAGACAGTGGTGAGAAATAATTGAACAGACAGACAGACAGAATTCCGATCACCTTTTCATGCCGAACTCGAGAGTGCCGGTACCGTGCTTATTAATTTCTTCTTTTCTTCATCGGTCGATTGACGAAATGTCCTCGTACTTTTTGCCAGATTCCTGTGGATGTCCTGCGACGCGCCGGGGTATGAGCACGATGGGATGAACTTGCGATTGATGGAAACATATTGTTATCGGAGTGTGCTCCATTGATTGGTTGATTGATTGTCTATTGAATAATCACTGGAACTGTTGGTTGATTGTGTCTTCTGCCACAGCACTGCCAAGGTGTATCTCTTTGACTCTGATTGTTGGTATGTTTATTTTAGGTCAAAGTTACGTTGGCTGGGTTGGCGGGAAAGGATCCTGTGAAGTGCAGTCGGGATGTCACCATCAAGCCCGACAACAATCTGGAGGAGGCTTGGTCAGCCGGAGCGCATTTTGATGTGGTGATTCTGCCGGGTGGCAATGATGGATCCAACAATTTAGCTCAGGTAGGCTGGTTGGTCATGTTCAATGTCTGTAGAATACTTTTTTCTCTGGTTTTATGCTCAGTTTACATTATATTTTTGTCTGTCTGCCTGCCTGCCTATTTGTCTGCCTGTCTGCCTGCCTCTCTCTCTCTCTCTCTCTCTCTCTCTCTCTCTCTGTCTGTCTGTCTCTCCTGCCTGCCTGTCTAGTTGCCTACTTCCCGATCGGTCTATTTTTCCCTGTATCTTTCTGTCTGCTTCTACGCCTTGTTTACTTGGAGGGCGGTCTGCCTCGCGTGATTGACTGTCTGTCCGACTGTCAATTTCTTCATCTGTCGATTTTTTTACAAGTCTGCTCTTTGAATGATTTAGTGATCTGTTTTTAATTGTTATTTCTTTTTTTCATGCTGTCAGAATGCTTTCAAAAAGATAGACATTTAAATATGGAGGTGATTTGCTGTTTATTTAAACATTTTTCACAGAGCTCTCTTGTCAAGAGAGTACTGGAGGAACAAGTCAAACGTCAGGGCCTGATCGCTGCTATCTGCGCCGGGCCCACCGCATTAAAGGCTCACGGCATCGCCAAAGGCGCCAAGATCACGTCCTATCCGACGGTGAAAGACCAACTTACCGCTGGTATGCGTCTTGTACTGCTCTGTCTGAATTCGAAAACAATTAAGTGCCAAACATGGCAGCTAATGCCAGCAGGCAGACCTGCCGATAGACAAAACATTCAAGCTAGACGTATAGAATGACAGATAGACAGATAGGCAGACAGTCAGTCAGACAGACAGACAGACAGACAGACAGACAGATAAACAGATCGGTAGACAGACAGACAGATCGGTAGACAGACAGACAGACAGACAGACAGACAGATAAACAGATCGGTAGACAGACAGACAGACAGACTGACTGACGAACTGAAGACGAGATGCTAGAGGCCATATTGAACTTTGTCTCATTTTCAGACTATCAGTACGTGGAGGAACGGGTGGTGAAGGACGGCCAGATCATCACAAGCCGCGGACCGGGAACGAGCTTTGAGTTTGCTCTCGCCATTGTCGAAGCACTGGTAGGAAAGGAGAAGGCGGATAGTGTCAAAGCACCGTTGTTGTTGTTGCATTGAATATTGAAATCTCTCATGACTTGTGAAGGCTTTTACCGGTGTTCTGATTGTCTTATATTACACAGTTCAGTGAGACTGGTGCAGAAGGAAGTCTACGGTTCTAAATGGTTCTGCATTAGAATCAGAAGATGGTTGATCTTTAAAAAATGGCCTGGCATGGTTTCCTTCATTTCTTATTTCCTCCCTTCTTGTCGCCGCCCTTCTTGGGTTTATGGGATTTTCCGTCCTTAGAGGGGACTGAGTGGGGTTTCTTTGCGGGTGTTCCGGCTGGAGATGGTTTGTGGTCCTTCATGGGGCCAGGACCTGTTCCACAGCGCGGCACACATTGTATATTTTACTGGACATTGCCTGTGCACTGTCAAATGCAAATGTCCGTCCGTCTTCTTCATTTTCTGACTGCGTAGCTTCTCCGTTACCTCTCAGTTTTGCAGTCTGTCTGTTTGTCCGAATCCATAATCGAACCGTCTGCCTGTCTGTTTGGCTATCTGTCTAGATGTCTCTACATTGGTCTGGTTGCATGCCTGTTCTTTGTCTGCTTGTCTGTTGGCGTGCCCGTCTGCTTGTCTGCCAGCTTGTCTGTCTGTCCTTCCGTTTGTCTGTCTGTCTGCGTGTCTGTAGATCTGCTTGCCTGCTCCATTACCTGTCGGCTAGTCTCCGTATTTCAAAGTCAATCTTCCGTGCGATTTGTTTAACTATAGATTCATATCTCGTTGTCTGTTCACCCTGTCTCTTTACATGTACTCTGCTGTTTAATCTGCTCGCAAAAACTCACTTGGCGGACGCTTTGGTGGACCCTTCTGCGGGCCCTTCTTCGGCGCCTTCGCAGAACACACTTCCGAAGGCATGCCAACAGGAGGCCACGTGAACACATTAGGGGGTGTCATAGGCGCGTTGAAACTCATTTGTGAAGTTTGCAGACTGGATAAATTGGTGGGAACAATAACGGAGCGCACTGTGGCTCCCAAGTGAGAAGTGCTCAAAGCTGCACGAATCGGATCCAGACATAATAAGCTGTAGTCTGAAACAGTAGACTGCCAGACAGACAGACAGACAGACAGACAGACGGGCAGGCAGTCAGACAGAGAGACAGACAAATAAACAGACAGACAGGCAGGCAGAGACAGGCAGACAGGCAGGCAGGCAGTCAGACAGACAGACAGACAGACAGACAGACAGGCAGGCAGAAAGAGAACTAAGCGGTATACAGACCTCTTCCGTTCCACGGTACATCTCTGACGAGAATAGGTACGGTCTTCGTCCGCAGGAGACTCCAAATGAAGTTGAACATCGTGAACAGAGAAAATGCGATTTAGCGGAAAAGTATTACGGTTGTTGTTGGGCAAAACAATAAGGAATCGGAGAAGGAAGGAGGCAAAACCAGGGGAAGGCGTTGGCCATCTTGTTACTGCGCTACCAGGGGTTGAAACTATAAAAAAGGTCACACGAAGGACAAAACAGGATTTTGAAGCATGCGTAAGACTTCTCTAAAAAAGAGAAAGTTTTATTGAGAAACACAGGGACACACAAGCAGTGGGATGCCTTCAAAACGAACAGTTTTTTATATATGTAAGCACTCTATCTCTTCAAATAGTCTGTAATCTTCCTGGAAGATGAGGGCCCGGCTCTCGTCTTCTTCGGACTTGCAACTGATGAATCCGACAGGCGAAGTCTACAGACCGAAAGCCACCGTTAATAATACGCAAATAAATTAAATTTTAAATTAAATTAAAATTCCTCTCAACTACATGGGACGTTAATTAAACTCATGAATTGATTGACTTTAAATGATTAAAGAAATTCCTTATTAATTAAAACCTAATTAATTTAATTTTCATTCTTTTGCCGAATATTATAAATTACATTTTTCTAACTATGGCACACGAAAAAACTACGAGATCCCGGGGTAAAATAAAATTAAAAGAAAACCATCTCTCATACTTTCCATTTCGTTTCATTCAAATTAGTTTCAAATCTACTGAATTCACTGGGAAAAGTTAATTTACTCAGAATAATTTTTTATATATAAAAAAACTACCAGGTTCTTCTGTTAAATAAAATTAAAAATAATTATTATTATTATTAATAATAATAAAAAATAAAAATGTATGATATGAAGAACCATTTCTCGTTCTTTCACATGCATTTCTGTCGCGGCGAAGAGATGTTGTGTCTGTCTGTGCAGTGCCAGGCTGGATGACCAGTGCCCGGCCCCGACTTCTTCCTTTTATGACAGCCTGGCCAATGCTGAACGGCTGCCAGCTAACATGTTACTGCCTTTTTATAGCTTCGACTTATTCGCATCGCCTCGCCTCCAACGAGCAGATAGGAAAGTTTCGGGAAGAATACAGAATAGGGTACCCATGTTAAAAAGCCTATATGCTGTTGGCATATGTATACGTTTGTTCCGGTGTGTCCCACTGAGACCGCAGAACAAACCATTGTCATTTAATGGGTTTTGATGGATAGAATGGGCTTTGATGAGTTTTGATGGATATAATGGGTTTTGATAGTTTTTGATGGGTTTCGATGGGTTTCGATGGGCTTTGATGAAACAGAAACAGACAGGGACCGAAACACAGAAACGAACACTGTATTTTTTAACATGGATGCCCTGTAGTGCGTTCTTAACAAAGTTTTAGCAGTCAGTTGTGTCTGTCCCTTTCGTTTTCATTCTTCCTTCTACCAAAATAAATGCCTGCCAGAACACAGCCTCCTATGTGATCTCTCCACACGATAATTTTCGAACAAATATATTTTCATCCAGAGAACTAAATCTTCTATGTTATTAAAAACAAATAGTACTAACTTTTTCCTGGCAGAGGAAGGGTTGGTAGCTGTTTCCGTCAGCAGAAATTGTCGGTTGAGACATTCATCCACGTGTCTGTTCAACGCCAACAGTTCACGGTCTGTACGAATTGTTTGACTGCAATTGGGACAGACAACCTCGGAATAGTTGGCTGGTGGCTTAACGTCAACGGACGAGGAAGAATCCGTGTCTTCGTCGATGAGGATGATGTCTCGGTGCGGAACAAGTGATTTCTTCGAGGGTCCCGGTAGATCAGACGGAGACGCCTCATCGTTGTCTCGGTTGGGAACAAGTGATTTCTTCGAGGGTCCTGGTAGATCAAACAGAGACGCCTCATCGTTGTCTCGGCGTTTTAGACGCAGACCGTTCTGTTTAGCAGTGTTGGGGCTCTTGGCTGGGGACTTTCGGAAATATTTCGTTAGAGTTGACTGCTGCTGGTGGTCGCTGGCCGACGCGGGCTGGAGTTGAGACACCCGAACACCTATGAAATAAGTACAAGCAATAAAGGCAATAACGAACAGTAAAATTAAAATAAATTAATGATGAGTTTTGACAATTAGACGAAATACCAGACAATGTCTGGATTAATTATTTACCCATTAAACGCAGCTTCAATTGACCGCCGGCAAGTCGGATTTCGTGTTCGAGCAGCTTTTTGGCGATCGGAAATATTTCATCAGCCCGGCGAATCAAATGAGGTACGGTGTGGGCGCGGGTCCTGCTTTCAAAATTCACGAGCTTGATCTTGATAGTAACACACTTGCCCTGGATAAAAAAGGAAAAATTAATCGATATGTAGTTCCACAGGGATACCAAATCAGCAGAAGATGAATTTGTCTCCCTATGTCTAACTTGACTAGGCCTGCAGCTCCTGCGCGAATCTGTCTGACTGTCTGCATGTCTACCTACCTGCCTCCTGTCTGTCTGTCTGTCTGTCTGTCTGTCTGTCTGTCTGTTCGTCTGTAGGTCTTGTCGTCTGCCTGCTTGTTTGTCTGACTGCCTGCATTTTTGTCTGTGTCTGTCAGTCGTCACTTAGCCAGCCTGTCCGACAATGGAACTTGAAACAAAAATGACACACTTAATAAAATACAAGTACATACACACAATTCTTCGTCCTGCATGGATTGGGCCAAATCTTCCGTCAACTCTTCCAGCTTCTTGAAGAGGTCCGCGGGTTTTGACAGCTCCCGGAAAGTCCTACAAATGCAACAAAAAAACAATTTTTTTTTGCAGGAAAAGGCCGGTTGAATAGAGACAATACAGCAAGTACCGTTCATTGCTAATGCTCTTTTTCTCCCGGTCATCATCGCCGCCAACTACCGTACTCCCTACACCCAGCGACACTCTCATAAAGTGTTCCAAAGAGAGATCAGAAAAAGAAAGTGCCTGGAAAGAAAAAGAGACTACTTATAGAAAATGCCAGCTCAGGCTGAGGAGGTTTAATATCGGGATATCTGTCTATCTGTCTGTTTGTCTGTTTGTTTACCTGCCTTTCTGTCTGCCTGTCTGTCTCTCTGACTCTCGGTCTGTCTTTTGGTCAGTCTGTCTCCCTGTCTGCCTGTCGTTTTGTGCGTCCGTCTAGGCGTGCCTGTCTTTATCTGTAGGTTGTTGGATCGATCTGTCTGCCTGTCTGCCTATCTAGTGAGTCTCGGCAGATAGGTAAGTACCAGTTCAGCTCGATGCGCGTGGATATCAGAGCAAGTCTGTACTCCAAGCGCTCTCAGCATCTCTTCCGTAGCAGCGCCGATGCCCGGAATCTTAAAAGAAATCGCGTAAATTAGGCAAGGGATAAATGTTCGCCACAAACACCGAACTCTTACCTTTCTGACAGGAAGATCTTTGATAAAGCCCATAACAGCCTCCCTTGTGGACGCCAATTGGTACTGACCGTTCGGCTTATTCTTATCCGTGCAGATTTTGGCAAGCCTAAAACACAAATCAGACACATTAGCTCCTCATGCAAATCCGACATTGGAATGCCAAACGGACATGGTATTGGGCGCGATTCCGGCACTGCAAGTCAAGGACGTCCGCTGGAAGACTTTCGTCCTCAGCTCCAGCACCGCGCCTTCCGCGTCGCTTCCCGTCACGATTTTCTCCGCCGGTCGTCCACACTTTTCACACCGTTCTACGATTTCTTCCTCCAGTTCCTTCACATCACCTGTTTCCGAGTCGGTCGGTCGATCGGTCGGTCGGTCAGTCGTCTTCGTCGGTGACCACTTCAGATCTTTCTGCCGCTGATAGTCGCAATCACATCGCCAAAGAGTCCGTTCTTCCACTCCGAGCAAGTGCCGGCCTGTGAGATGCTCAGTGATATCGAGACAGGCCTCGTCCAGCGAGTAAGAAGAGAAATTGGGATCGTATTCGGCGAAGACTTGCCGGACGACCGCACCGACCGCACTGTACTTTTTGAAGTTGGGCGGGACAATGACTAAATCCGGACACAGTTTCCGTGCCATGAAACCCGGCTGAGCGGCGCGAACACCGAATTTCCGGGCGACGTAGTTGGAAGTCGCTAGCATGGCTACCGCGGGGAAGAAATCAATTATTTATTTAATAATTATTATATTAATTATTCCATTTAAGTTGAATTCCAACGACATTAATAATAGTCAATCAGTCAATCAAGTATTAGCCATGTATGTTAAATGGAAAATCGTATCACTTGAACAATCAATCAATTCATCAATCAAGCGAACGTACAATTAGAGCTAACGACATTAATAATAATCAATCAGTCAATCAAGTATTAGCCATGTATGTTAAATGGAGAACCGCAACACTTGAACAATCAATCAATTCATCAATCAAGCGAACGTACAATTAGAGCCAACGACATTAATAACAGTCAATCAGTCAATCAATTATAAGCCATGTATTTTGAATGGAAAACCGCAACACTTGACAATCAATCAATTCATTAATCAAGCGAACGTACAATTAGAGCCAACTCCGAGCGGTTTCTCCCGCAAACTGGGATCGTCTCGCATCTCCACCGCCGCGTAAAACATATCCATGTCCACGTGGACGATACTTTTCGAGAGATTCCTTGCATTTTCAATGTCACGTAGAAGTTGATCAGCCTAAAAAGATAATTCGTCAGAAAAAAACCAAAAAAGCAATCAAGACACTGGAAAAAATCTCTAAAATAACCTCACCCAAAAAATTCTCAATAATTTTTGTTCGGACAACACAACTTCCATCTAGGAACCCGATAAAAATACGGTGAGTGACTTAAAACCAAGCCTGGAGAAGAAACAAAGCTCTCAAAGAATTTGGGCATGAAATCAATTGATCAATCAATCAGGCGATATCCCAAAGCTGCTACTGCCTAATTACAGGTAGCTGGCGCGATCATTCGATTGATTGATGTATTGACTACAAAATCCAACACAAAACTTACTTTTACAAGAGCATCGTTTCGTTCCTCCTCCGACGCGTCCGCCAATATTTTCTGCTGCGCCGTGATCCGCCGTTCGATGACCTGATGTCGCTGCTTCTTATTCTCGAAAAAGGGGGAACCTTCGGATGCTTCGGTGAGAATTCGGCTCACGTCTTCCTTGGAGAGGCCGCCTTCCTCTTGACAAAGACCCGCTTTGTTGTCGTTCAAACGCAAAGCGCCGCCACAAAATTCCGCCATCTCGTCAGATGCCAAGGAAGAAATGGAGCAGAGATCTGTTAAACATAATATATTTAGCGAAAGGAATGCAAAACATTTGATCCCACTAACCAATCAACCAACCAATCAATCAATCAATCAATCAATCAATCAATCAACGGCTGAATTGACGCTCGATGGAGGGAACCGAAAAGGAACATTTGTTCTGTCTTCGTTGTTCTCAGTTCTGAGTACAGCCGCTCCTGATCCTGATGTCCTGATTGGCTGATTGCACTTTGCAGCCTGTCAGGCAGTATTGTTCCCATAAACATTATGGTATTCATGTTGGGTATCCCTCATGATCTGTTTTAAAGGCTCGTCTACCACTACAATGCCAGTTTTGATCTCTGATGCCGATGAACACCAGTCTTCATCAGAGTCAGAGGAAGGGAATCCGCTCAAAAAAGAGGTCAGAGCCGTGGTGGAATGTTTGGAGATCGTCGTCGTAGCCCAAATGAAAGGAAGCCAGAAGTTCTACCGTTGTATAACCTGTTTTAAGCACCAGGATTACGCCAAATAGCAGAGATAACACAGTGGCCTCGAAAGGAACATATCGCATAGGGAAAATGGTAGTCCACTGCTTGTGCACAGTGTACAACGACGCCAAAGAAGGAACAATCTCTGTCTTGGATCTGTCAGAAGGATAGGTTCTCGACGAGATAGCTGTACACACGCTGTAAACGGGTCAAAAGTTACTAAAGCGAGAGAAAGGAGCAAGAAAAACGAAGAAAACCAGGTGACTGTTACGGGTAACAATTACCGCTGCTTGCCGCTTAATAATAGCATTAGTGTTCTTGAGTGGTTTTGATCATTATCGCATTCTTTTGGTTTGGCTTTTTTTCTCTCTTGTGTGTACTGTAACCGTATTTAATTGTGAAAATATGCGTTATCAAGTAAGGAGGAGATCGTCAGTTTGGTTGCTTTTGGACGACAGACACGACAGACACGACAGGCACACACAACAGATATTGTCACGGGCATTCTCATTCCGCACGTCCCTTTTGACCTAGTCACTTCATTACTAATACTGATATGAGATCACTGGTGTGATCTTGTTTTTAGTCACAGTTTCGGTCCCTTTGTTCCGGGCTCTAACCCTGGGAACGCTCGTTCCGTTCTGTTCTTTGAGGAGCTCCGCTCCCCGTCATACTTAAGGCCAAGCTTTCTCTCTTGTGAGGTAGAACTTCTTCTTCAGTCTCTCTTCTTCACGGCTACCGAAGAGTCCTTTCTTCCTGACTTCCATTAAACCCTCCATTAAACATGACTCGCATGTAATATTATACTAGTACGTTCATGTGAGCCGCCGTACGGGCGACAACATATCCCAGGTCGTCCCAACTGACTGGCTGACATTTACCTCATTCGGATCAAAATTATTCAAAAACTACTGATAAAAACCTGGGCGTGCCACATGCTATCCAGCACTCATCTTGGGAAAGTCGAGGAGACGAACTGAACGTAAACCTCAACGGAACATGAGTTTTTGTAAGGAACCACTTCGCACAATTGACTAAGCACTGTGTCGGACCCAAATTGAAGCATATAAAGAATTGCTTGCCTCTATTCATTAAGCTACGGACACATTGTCAATAAGTGGATTTTGTGGGAAGATAAGTTAAGTTTGCGTCGGTTGGATACTGGTCGTTTAAATAGAACAAGTTGCAAGCATGTTCGGTATCCTTGGGAGGACTATTCGGATAATGTGAAATCGTAGACAGATTGAAATGTAACGTAATCTCCCGATCTCAAGGGACACTTTATTGCCCTGCCAGTTGATTGGATCCACCCCGGATCTTATCTGTTCATCCCCGTTTGCTATTTTTTACTTACAATCAATCAATCAACTGACTCAATGTGTGCGTCAAGAAATTTCTCTTAATCAATCGCTGCTAAGTTGCTCTTAAATTTCAAACAATCACGCACGACTCAGTGAATCCTATTGAATAGTCAACCGATGACTGGAGGGGCTGGGGCTTAACTGTCCCTTGAGATCGGGAGAATACGGTAGTCTGAAGCTGTCTATGTGGTCAATTAGGTCTTCGTTGCACTTCGTGGTCTGTGTGCGAAACACAAGCCAGATAGCGCATTCATTCCAGTGTGGCAGCCATACTTTGAATAGCATTTCCTTTAGCTTGGCCCCATCAATCACCGACCGGTCGTCTGTTCCGTTGTATGCACCAATATATGTGTGACCTTTGCACGATTAGGTACGTCATGATCACCGGCTTCACCGGCGATAACGAACCGTCACTATCCCGGCACTCGCGTTATATTTCGCTGCATGCTTGTCCGGATCTGTAGCAAAGTTTCCTCTGTATCTACATTTCCCAAACGATTTTTCATTACCTCTCCCCTCGTTCGTGATGGGGATGTGGATGCCTGTGGCCGGCGTGCTGATCACTTTCCTCATATTTCGGAAGTACTTCACATTTTTATGGAAACGCAGGATCGGTGAACTGCCACCCGGACCGATTCCTCTCCCTGTCATTGGCAATTTACTTGACGTCAGTCGCGGATTGCCTTACGACGCTGCGGAAAAACTCGTTCGAAAATATGGAAAGATAGTTTCGCTGATGGTAGGCGACCAGGTGACGATTTTCATTGCTGATCTACCGCTCATTCGAAAGGCGTTTAAGGATGACAGATTTTCCGGACGACCGGTGACGATTTGGAATTATTTGGGCCTCGCTCCAAATTATAGTCATCCTGGTACTCGTAATTTACTTTCATCTACGAGTACAAGTACACAACTGTATCTTAGTAATACTCCTATTTGCCTGCGATGCAAACACTCAACAAAAATGTATTCAATTCCAGCATTGTCCGACTGGGAAAATAAAAATTGAAACCCGCCAACTTAAAACCATGGAATAAATCGTAATTAAATAATTAATTTTTCATAATTAATTTCTTTCATTATTATTACTCACTTCTTCGTTTTAGCTGTGCTTGAACATGTAATTTAAATGTCCGATGCACAGTAACTTTTTTTCTTCAGCCGCACTAAAAAAACTGCAATTATCAATATTCATTTAAAATTATTATTTCTCAACTAAAATTATTAATTTTCAATTAAAGTGATTAATATTCATTTAAAATTATTAATTCTCAACTATAATTATTAATGCTCATTAAAAATAATAATTTTCACCTAAAACGGTTTTTGCAGCCTTGAATTACTGTCATTACATTCTAGATTTGTAAAGTATTTATTCCCCGTTCACATCCAGGCATCGGCATGGAAGAGGGCGAAATCCACAGAGAGCACCGAAAATTCGCGGAGAAAGCTCTCAGAGATTACGGTAATAATAAGCATTGTATTGTGTATGAACGTCTTGTGAGTTTTTGTGTGTGTCTTGATAAAGAATTATTGGTTCATTAGGACTGGGAACATCTGCCGGCGAAGTGTTCATTCACCAAGAAGTCTCCGAGTTGATGCAAATACTTCGGGACTCTCACGGTCAGCCTATGAACAATGCTTTCCCCTTCGCAGCAACAGGTAAGCCGGTTCAAATAAATTATTCCCATAACGAAACGCACAACTATTAAAAAATACAGTAGTGTAAATAAGGGATTGTTATAATTTATGTAAAATCATCTAAGTATTTAGTTGTGTATTATATGTAGCTATCTAACGAAACTATGTAAATTATATTCAGAGGCGTGACGGAAGGGGGCACTAGGGCGAGTGCCCCCTTTAATTAATTGAGGCCGCCTGGGGGGGGCGACTTGAATTTTTTTCCATAGGAAAAACTGTCTCCCCGGCTCAAC
>LRSR01000023.1:0-15235 GCA_001579985.1 Hypsibius dujardini
GACCGAGAGATGGAGAAAAAGTAAAAGAGGTCGAGTTGATGTGCAGGATGGACGAAGAGCGCGTGAGAAAAAATATAGATACAAGTACACTCGGATAAGGTTTCCGCCCGGTTTTTCAAGTGGGAGACCACCGCAAAGTTAATAACCATGTGTTGATGTTCCCTTCCTCTCTGACTCGGTTTATATCAATCAGGTTTGAAGCCGTCCAAGAAGAAGATTGTCAACCTCATCACCAAGGGTAAATACTCCTCCGGCAAGAAGAAGGACCTCTTTGACGAGCTCGAACAGGCCTACGTCCCGCCGGTGCCGGCCGGAGGCGGACAACCCAATCCGGCCACCCACTCCGCGCAGTGGTTGGAGTACCAGGCGATGACGGCCCGCGCTCAGGGCACGATGAATTCCGCGACGTTGAAGCACCCTCCGCCGGTAGAAGCGCAACCGACACCGTCGCCGTCAGAGGAGCGGAAGGGTCCACCGGCGCGACCGCCAGTCCACAACACAGCTGTGAAATCTTCCGTCATCGACGAACTCGTTGGTCTAAGCGGGGAAGTCGGAGCGACGGAGGGCGGACTGCCAAAGAAGGCCGGACCGCCGGGACGACCGCCACCGCCGAAGGGAAAACCGGAGCGACCGCCACCACCGCCAAAGAAGACGGAGGGCTCGACGGTTGAGACGGTTACCCAACCGGCTGCTACGGTTCCGGATGTTTCCGACGAGCTGGCAGACTTCTTTGGAGGACCGATTCCGGCGGCGAAGCCGGAGAGACCGGCGACCTCTGTTCCAAAACCGAAGACGTCGGAGCAGCCGTCGTCACGGTCGCAGCGGTCGGCTGCGCCACAAGTTGTTCCACTGTCCGCGAAGGCGGTCACGACGGAAATCAAACCGGTAGCCCGACCGAAAGCTGGAGCTGCAAAGACGGGAGGTCCCGAACTGGCGATGCCGACGGAACGCGAGCGACCCAGCTCAAAAACGGTAACGGACCCTGCGACGACTCAATCAAGACCGGCGGCTGTCGTTCCGGCGCCGGTTCCAGCGGCGAAGAAGACCTCCAACGTGGACGATCTGATGGGTTTGTTTGACATGCCGATAGAAGCGGAACCCGTGCCGGCAGTCGCGACCTCCGAGGATCCCTTCGTGACCAGCGATCCGTTTTCCACCAGCCTCCAGAGTCAACCCGCGCCGGAAACGGAAGTGCAGTCAAAGCAGCCCGCAACGGATGGAGTAAATCAAGGTAGAGGAAGGTTCCGACATATCTCCAACCGTTGGCGTTACTTTAGTTTATGTTTTTCAGAGTCCGCAAGAAGGCAGCTTTCCGGAACTGAGGACGAGACGATCCGACCTCAGGGTGACGATGCCGGAACTGAGAAATGGAACGGTACAGCCTCTAGCGCTTCGACCACCGGATCCTTCGAGCCGTGGGGGAGTAGCGCTCCGGACAGCACGGAGACCACAGCGGCTCAAATCGTCGACGAAGCCATTATGTCCGCCGAGGCAGATCCGTCCGTCTCCGCTCCGTCTCCCACCGTCGCCGCTCCGTCGCCGGTCGTCTCTGCACCCCGGCCGCCAGCCCGACCGCCACCACCTCCTCGACCGGCTCCGCCACCGTCCATCTCTCGGAAGGACATGTTCCTCCAGTCGACCTCGGAAGACTCGGATGTGACGTTCGCCGCGGCATTCAGCCACACACAAGATGAAAGCCCGACGGACGAGACCGTGGCACCGTCCGCCGTCGGCGAGGCCTCACCGCTGCAAGAGCACGAGACAAAGATCACCTCACAGGTGGAGAGCATGGTGGTGAAGAGCCAACCGAGTCCGACACCGGCACGGAAAACCGTTCAGATCCTCAACTCCACTCCGTGGGGCGACGAGGCGGGCACTGACACGTCCGGCGGGGGCTTTGAAGCCGACTTCGAAAATGATCCGTTCGGTGACAACACCCCCGCCCCACCATCCGCTGACGGAGGGGGATCGACCGCGGACCCCTTCGGAGGAACGGACGAAGGTTTCGGGAGTCCGGAGAAGCCGAGCGAGGAAGCCACCATGCTGAAGCTGGTCGCCAGCTATAAAAACAACGCTCCGGAGAAGATAAACGTAAACGCAGCCCTCTTGGACGACTCCTTCTTCGATCCGTTTGCCACCATCGTGCCGGAAGAGTCCCCGGTCCCCGTCGCTGCCGCCGCCACGACCGTCGACACCACCGACGACGACTTTGACGTCTGGGAAGC
This sequence comes from Hypsibius dujardini, assembly GCA_001579985.1. Classification (NCBI taxonomy): domain Eukaryota; kingdom Metazoa; phylum Tardigrada; class Eutardigrada; order Parachela; family Hypsibiidae; genus Hypsibius; species Hypsibius dujardini. The sequence continues at coordinate 2,226 of LRSR01000023.1, forward strand.
TCCGCTAGCCGTGGCCGCCGTCGGAAAAGACAAGGCGGCTCGGAGGACCTCCACCAACTCCAACGCCTCTCGTCGGACCTCTGGCGGCTCTCCGCAAACTCCGCTCTATGACGAGGACGACACCCAACCAATGCCGGAGTTCACGTGGGACCATCCGCAGAGCTCGTGGGACCTTCTCCTTCGCAGCCCTCCGAAGAAGACCTTCTCCGGAACGCGTTACTGGAAGCAGATTCACGTCCGGCTGACCGACACGATGTTGCAGCTATTCAACAAGCCGGAGGAGCAGAAACCCTTTCACGAGCTGCCGCTACAGGGTAACTACATGGTGACGGAGATTGCTATCCAACCGCTGGACGTTTTCACAAAAATCCACACGACCAAGATCGAGTACGTGTTCTACAAGGAACGGGTCGGAATCCGCCCGGGACAGATTACCAAGGCTTCGAAGGGGCAGATCACCAAGCTGGGCTTGCCATTGGAGCACGCCTCACAGACGACGGAACTGCTGAAGTTCGGCTGCCTTAACTGTAGGGTGCTTCGAGATTTCGTCCACGCGGTGGAGGACGTTCTGTTCCGGATACCAATGATGCGCGACCGGCAGATGATCTACAAGCAGGAGGAGGTCCAGGCCCATGTGATCGACGAGTTCACCGCGAAGGTATGTCGGTCTTTTGTCTGTGCCCTGTGTCTGTGTCAGTGCCTATTTCTGTGTCTTCTGGCGAATCATTATCTGGTTTACAGAAATCTTTTCCATCTCTAGGTGGATAAATCGGGGATCATCTCCGATCGACGGGGCCGAGTTCGAGTTTACTGTCTATCCTTCGTGTCCGGCATGCCGGAGGTGGAGTTCGGGTTGAACGACATTGCGCGAAAGGGAAGGGAAGTAGTTGGTCGGCATGACATTCTGCCTATCTACACAGAGGAATGGATCAGGATGGAAAACGTAGAGCTACACCATTGCGTTTCAAAAGAAGAGTACGAGAAGACGAAAGTGATCAAGTTTGTGCCACCGGACGCGTGTTTCTTCGAGCTGGTGCGGTTCCGGGTGCGACCACCGAAGAGCCGGGAGCTACCGCTATTTATCAAGATCACATTCACTATGGAGGGATATAAAGTGGGGGTGAAGGTGGAGGCACAGACTACGGCCTATTACAACCGGAAGCGGGCACAACCGTGTGATGATATTCAGATCAGGGTACCGATTCCGGAGTCGTGGATCTATTTGTTTCGAACGGAGAAGTTGTTTGGATATGGATCGAAGCACGCTACGAGCAAAAAGTCTGGTTTGATAAAGGTATGATACATTTGTCTGTGTCTATGTCTATGTCTGTGTCTGTGTCTGTGTCTGTGTCTGTGTCTGTGTCTGTGTCTGTGCCTGTGCCTGTGCCTGTGCCTGTGTTTGTATCTGTGTCTGTTTTTTATCTATAGCTGCCTTGTGTCTGTCTGTCTCCCTAATCCTTTTCCAATTTCCAGGGAATGTCTGAAAAGCTTCGAACTGCTGGCGTCACTCAAGGCTCAGACCCCAGTCAGATTGCGGTAACATCCGGCTCAGCGCGCTACGAACACGTCTATCGTTCTTTAGTTTGGCGGATAAGTCGGCTCCCAAAAGAAGGACAAGGTATGCGTTTCCGAATTCAACTCTGTTCTCTGACGACTAAAATTATTGAATAACACAATAAAATATTACTAAATAATCTTAAAAAGATGAAGTTATATTATAACGATTTGGTTTTCAGGAGCCTTTGCGAATCACATGATGACCTGTCGTCTGGACCTCAACTCCTACGACACCATGCCCGAACGGTTCGAGCCGAACGCCGAAATAGAGTTCACCATGCCGGCGGCTACGGCGTCCCACACGACCCTGCGCAGCATTTCGGCCACCTGCGACGATCCCCCGGAGAAGTGGGTCAAGTACCTGTCCAAGTACGAGTATGTCGTGGAGATTGACTACAAGATCGATCGCGGGGATGTGCAGCTGTACGGAGGAGCCGGCGCGACCGATTGAGGTTACTCTCCTGTGACTTCACTACTTCAAAAACGACATTCACTATGCGAGTGGAAGAATTGTCCGAAGCTGAGCAATATTTTGTCTGGATGAATGAAAGAGGAACGTTTTCTCCTGCATGTCTGGGACTGTGATTGGTCTCAGGCATGGACGTGTTAGGATGCGTCTGTAGACTCGAAAAATGAGAACGGAGTGGTCGAGCGCGTTTTTCTGTGTTGTGATTTGAATCGGATCTATACGCTGGAGTTTACCGTAGTTATTTCGACTCAACACTTTCGTGACGAAAAGCTTTTTCTATATCATGTGTGTGGTTCCTCTCTTGTTTCTTCTCCCCGGTGTTTAAATGTGTCTTTTCTCTCGGTATGATGATGGTACCAGCTGTGCTTTGTGACGGTTGGTGCATAGTATCTCTGCGATCTCAGGAAAAAAAGAATTATTATTGGATGATCACTCCATGGTATTTTCTGGGATTATTGTGGCTGATATTCACAAGGGTGATCCCATCTCAGCAAGCAGGCAAATAGACAACAGGCAGACAAATATTCGTTAGTTAGACCGATAGACAGATAAACAGATAGATTTATTGATCGGTAGACAGACTGATAGATAGATAGACAGACAGACAAACAGACAAACAAACAGACAGACAGACAGACAAACTTTAATTACTGCAACTCCACATACCGACAGTGTTCAGCGCTGGGCTGGCTGGATATTGAAGGAGAGGAATGTAAACGGCAACACAAAATTACTAAACAAAATACTCTTTCAATCTCCACTAAATGGTATCTTTGTGTTTTCTTGGCCTTTTATTGATGTTTTTATGATATTTTGAGTCAGCGCTCTTCGCATTTAGTGTAATGAGGAAATCCTTACGGGAAAGCAAGAAACCAACCAAACAAAAATCCAGACAATTTTAAAAAGGCCGATCCATTTGTTTGTGGCCAATTTCATTAATTTCAAAATAAATATTAAAACTTCTTACGCCCATTCAAAATGTATTCAATATGATGACCGCCCTTCTCGATCATCATTTCGACGCGACCGGGCCAAGATTTGACGAGTAAAATATTTTAGCCAAATATTCACATTCTATTCAACACATTCCATTTCAGCTGATCATTTGAATACAACTGCAGAAATAGATTTCAGGATACCTGGGTCTTTATCACTTTTTCTTCTTACAGCTCCTATGGCGAAAGTGGTTCTAATTGTCATAGTGACTAAAACGTAAAATTGAAAATTAAAAACTAGTGCCGCGAACACCACCATCATTTTCGTTTAAATAGTTCAACCAACACATAATCACAATCATAAATTGCATTACAATTATGTAAGAATGACTTCTGACTGCCTGTCTCTCTGTCTCTCTGCCTGTCTGTCTGTCTATTTCTTTGACTGCCTGTTTGTCTGTCTATTTGTTTTTCTGTCTGCCTTTCTGTCTATCCGTCTACGTGTTTGACTTATCTGACTTATCTGACTTTGTATCTCTCTCTCTCCCTGTCTGCCTGCGTTTTTATTTGTCTGTTTGTTCTCTTAAGTGTAGATATCCAAAAGCATCGATTCGTTGACGATCGGTCTGATCGGGCTGAACACTCTCCAATTGACCTCAGTATGACTAAATAATTCATCCTTTTGTTTGCAGACATTGATCAGGTCAGCACTAACAACGGTCAAGTTGTCGAGATCAACTTCAACACGGGCGGAAAGGTCAAAGTCATACCAACCAAAGAGGAAGCAGAAGGAGGTACACTGTCTAGAATTATGAAATACCATACTGTTAAAGCTATTATCAAATACGATACTTTTCCAAAACCATCATAAATTGGGCTCTGATAAAACAACATAAAGTGACGTCATTTTGAATTCAGCATCTGAAGTACCTGGCAAGTTAGAAAATATAGCAAAAAATATAATCAATTAAATAATTAGTTCTTTCTTCAGTCTCCTATTAATCATTAAAATTCTCTGTCTCCTGGTTGCAATTTAAGATTCCAGAGTGAACGGCATCGATTGGATGGGCAACTGGGCGTTCTCCTGCGATTTCATAAACAATGACCTCAGTCGTGCCCCCGTAGTCCGAGGCGAGGAGTGCGCGGCATTGTGTTCCAACACCAAAGGATGCAGCCATTTCACGTGGAACCCCGCGATTTACGGCGGCAGCTACTGCTTCATGAAGTCTGGCCCCGTTTCCAAGGCCAATGCCATCAAGCTAACGGGACATCCCAATGTCAGATGCGGATTAGCAGGTAAATTTCCCATCTTTCAAAACTGAAGCTTGCTTGCTATCTACATGACAAGACATTCACATTTAAATTCAAAATGATAATGTCGTAGAATGTTGCCCACGCAGCTTCAACTATTGCGGGTACAACCTTCGATCGGTGAGCGGCGGTGCGTGCAAGAACCTCTGGACCGACGGGCTGTACGAATGCGTGGCCGGACAGGCGCCACGCTTTTTGTACTCGTACGACCGCGTATGCATAGACGGTGGATCCGGACATAATGATCACTGTTGACATTCAGTAAGGAAAGTTTTGTTTTCACTGCACAAGACAGCTTCAGTTCCCAAATGACTTCGACCAATTAATTGTTTTGGATTTTGTTTGAGATGGCACTATTGTTTTGCTAATTAATTCCTCTTTCGCCTGGTTTTGAAAAGTTGAATGTTCCTTCATTTAAAAAAAAAACAAAAAAAACTTTGACTACTGTACATTTATCTGATAAGTCGAAAGTCGAAGAACAGACATTCTACTGTTGCAAATTTGGTTTGTCACCTTCCAACCATCCGGTCCATCTTCGATTCTCCCGTCCGCCGACACGTCCAAATTAACCCACAGACCTAACGGTCGCTAAATCTGTCCATGCGTCCGTCTATTTGTTTGGCCGACCGTTATTTCAGTAATGACGGTTCAGCCTTTTGGCCGGAGTCACCAGCGAGCTGTCCCCTGAGGGCTTTCCGTAAGGCGCACATCGGACTGGAATGTGTGGCAGGAGTTTGTAGCGACTTACAAGAAGCGCCTTTTGTTGTCTGAATGTCTGAGTGTGATAGCCAACCAGAATGTTTACGGTATGAAGTATTACTGACGGGAATGGGATTACAGTATCCATTGCAGAGAACCGAATGGGTTTCTGAAGAGAGATGCGACGGGTTCCCTGTACGACATCCAACGGATAACAGGAGTCGCATTGGCAGTAGTGAAAGACTACTCGAATTGAGAGTCAAGTGAAACTGTCGTTTTGAGCAGCACGTGTTTTGCGTTAGTTAGACAAGCTCATCCGTGGTTTCATCAACGGTTCAGTACTTCCCATACCATGCACCTTTAAGACTAAACTATAGAATGAAGATATGCAAGCCACATTATATGGTACTAGGCTTAACTATTAAGGTCCTGAAATAAGGAATTTGAAATGTATAAAAATGCAGTGGAAATTGTCCGTCAACATAGCTCCTTCGTACACGGCGCTCCACAGCGGAGATCCGCCCGAATGGCATATTCCTTCCCCACCTCCAGCATGCCATCACCTTCGCACTTGAGGCCTTCATTCATTTCCATGAACTTCTCGACGGAGTATATCCCGAAGCCGCTGGTGAAACCCGCACAATTGTCGCCTTCGTGCGCCGTCGAGCGGCACGAGCCCCTCTTGGAGGCCGCCTTCATGTTCTCCCTTCGAACACCTAAACGAAAAAGACTCATTAAATCCTAAATAATGTGCGGTGTTCGTTTTTTATGGGTGTGTCTAAAAGGTTTTCGGATGGGTGGTGCGACGATGGGGATGTGGGGTGAAATTCGGGGATGTTAGTTGGACAATGGGAGTCAACCACAGTGTCGTTGTGTCAGATGTAACTCCTTTAGCCTATCGGTTTGATAGGCAAGTTGTGTCACGGAGTCAAAGGTAAGCAAGTCATACGGAAAAGGCAAGGGTAAGCAACCAGACGGAAGAACAGGTGGCGTAGTTCTCGTGGAAGTTCTCATTGTAGGCGGAAGGCAGATAATGATACTGCTACTGAAGGGTTGGCCGAGACGGTTGGTAGGCGAAGAGACGAAAGCCCAGAGGGTAACACAGGAAGGCTCACGGAGAGACGGTAGGCCTACGAAGAGACGGAAACCCACAGGATGACACATGAGGACTCAGGGAGAGACGGAGGGCTCACGGAGAAACGAGGGCTCACCGTCAAACGGATGACCAACAGGTGACTTGGAAGGGTTCTCAGCGAAATGGAAGGTCCGTAAAGCAACGGAAGGCCGGCTGGTGATACACGAGGACTCATGAACAGTCGGAAGGTGGACGAGAAGACGGAAGGCAACCCGTTACGCGGAAGGATTTACGGAAAGACAAGTGGCAGAAAGAAACGGAAGGTAGAGATGTGACACCAGAAATCTCATGAAATGGCGTTCGGGCAGACGGCACGAAAGACAAGCGAAATCGAGATCAGGTATCCGACAACGAAACCCGTGTCTGGCCTACCGTCGTTCCGTCTCTCTTTCTAGCCTTAAATCGCACCGTGAGCCAGCCCGTCTCACCAGTTGTCTTTCCATTTTCCCGTTTGCCATCCGCCTTTCCGTGAGCCAACGCCACTCACTGTCACCCATCTCCACGTATACGACACAGTCCTCTGTCTTTCGCCTCATATTTCGCATACCCCACCCCCCCCCCTTTAGAGTACTACATCCTTCTCAAACTTTTGGCTTACAGCCGTCATATCGAATGGCTGTTGGTGAGGATCCAAACAGCTCATCCAAAACATTCGGGACTTACGCAATAATTCCGAAGACCTGGCTAATTCCCTGGCAAAAATGGTGGCCTGATCGGGCGGCGGCTCCCTTGGGTAGAGTATGAAAAACGTCCCAGTTACAAAAAGGAAGAGGAAGGCAAAGATGAGGGTACGGACTCGAGAACGATACTGCGGCAAGATCGCAAACATCGCCACGCACTGGAAGGTGCAGGAGGAGCCTTTACCAGAAGAGATCAATCGAATAAAGTATGCATAAAAAAACTAGTAAACTGGAAAGAGAGAAAGTGTTTATCTAGCGAGTGAGCAGTTAACGTAAGGCAAGACTGAACAAATTTCCGACACGCAATTGGCCGGCAGCATTCGCAACTAGCAGCTCCATTGGGGCCCGTGGGCGCCATTTGACTTGCTTGTTCACAAAAGGTTTCATGTAGTGTTGCCCATGTGGAAAGTCATATGAAAAACAGCGAAAGTGATGGATCGCCAGTCTAGCGTGGAGAAGGGTGCTAAAAGGGAGATCTTTGTGGTTTTTTGTTATTATTGACTCGTATTTCTGGTGTGTACAGTATATAAACAGTAACGGAAGGTGATTGGACTTTTGGAAGTCCGTCTGTCCGTCCTTTCATCCTTCCGTCCTTCCGTCCATCCGTCCACCCGTCGTTTTCGTCGCTCTGCCCCTGTCGCAAACTCTCCTTCTAACGGTCTATTCCGATATCAGACCATACTAAGCAATCGAAACGTCACTCATGGTTGAGTGACGGAAGGTTAGACATGTGCGGTTGACGACTGGACGGAAGGATGGATTGTTCTTCTTGCGGAAGCTAGAGGCTTCAAGACCGATCGCAAGCGTTCTAACTATTTGCTGCCATAACGTGTCCCCGTAAGTCAGTACCCGGTCCAGCCGTCCGTCCAGTCGCCTTAGGCCATCCGTCGACTCTTTCGAATCTTCAGCCGCTGGTCGTGAGGGGCAATGTACATCACGGAGATAATGGAATTTTCGTTCAAATATCTCCAGTTAATAAGCAGTATAAAAAGATTATGAAAGTCCGATATCGCAAGATACTGATCGGTTGTATGTGAATTAGCTACGTTATCGAGTTATCTTTGGCTTAGCAAGCATCCACTTCACAAGGTTCGCCGCACGGTAAATCCTGCCTGATGGTGTACGTTTTGCCCGTTACCAGGAGACCCGGACCGTCGCACTCCAGGTCGGGATTCATCTCCATGAGCCGGCCCACGGAATATATCCCGTACCCAGCGGTAAATTTTTCGCATGTGTCTCCGACATTCGCTTCCGCTTCACACGAGTTCTCCGATGGCCTTTTTCTCAACTTTTCCCGCCGTAAACCTAGCGGAGAAACCGAGAGAATAATCTGGGCGACGGACTGACCTACCAACCGACTAAAAAATGCACTGGCAGACCAATAAGCGGACGAATAGATAGACAAACGGGCGGACAGATGGACAGATGGGTAGACCGTTAGACCGATGGATGGATGAACAACCGGAAGGATAGATGGATGGATGGACAAACCAATATACGGACTGACAGATATGCAGACGGGCGGACAGATGGACGGATGGATGGATCTTTAAACGAACCGACTGACGGATAGACGGACGGACAAATGGACGGAAAGACGGATGGACAGACCGACAAACGGACGGATCGATGTACAGACGGAAGAACAGACGGACGGACATATCGTCGAACCAACAGACCGACCCCCTTGGGAGTCCAAGGGGCGGGAATATATGATCGAACGACCCTGGACCCCTCAGCAGGAAAATCTAACACGATTTGATCCATCCCACAGTTTGCCGGCTTAAGCAAATTGCCATACCATCAATCCGCCACTGTGATATGTGGTAAGCCAATGTTGTTTGCGTGGTAGTGGTCGCTTTCGCATCCAATAGTTCCGACGGTTCATCCAATGATTCCGCCTCCTGTCCGTACGATGACGATTTTTCATCAGCGTAAAGAATTAAAATAGCTCCAACCAGTGTCAGGGAAATGAGGGTCACTATTATCTTTATGTAGGATCGTAGACGGGAACACGGATTGCGCGATATCGTATACATGGTACGGAGAAATCGGTGTGCTGTGTTTATGCAGGAACGAATGCATTGTCGAATGCTAGAGGATGCTATGTGAAAGAGCCGGCTGGAAATGGTTTACTAAAAAGAACTTGTGTTATTGTGCAACACAAGTGACTTCGGGCGTGAACGTTACGAAAATGCAGTGCACAACAAAGGCCCAGAAGCAGAACGATCTTCAGTGAAATTTGCTGTTGGCGTTAGTCTTTGGCACTTTTGATTTCATTGCGCCGAAACCAATTTACTAAAGCATGTTTAGAATTATTATCATTGTGACAATAATGGTTTGCTTTCACGCCCTGGCAAAGATTTATCGTCCTCTTATCGTTCTCCCCTGAACCCAATCTGTCTGCCTCTCTGTCTGTCTGTCTGTCTGTCTGTCTGTCTGTCTGCCAGCGTGCCAGCGTGCCTGCCTCCATGTCTGTGCTTCAATCTCTCTGTCTCTTTGTTTCGCGGTCTATCTAGCAGTCTCTCCATCTGTCTGTTTTTCTGCCTGACTCCTAACCGATCATTTCGTGTTAACTTCATTTGACTCCACAAAAAAGTCACACGTCATCGATTGTAAATCATTTATTTACTTTTACCGAATGCATCTTTTGCAACAGAACATTAAAAAGCGCTCAAGGAATCCCAAGCATTCAGCGGATTCGCTACAAAGACAGTTGAGCCTTCAAAATGAGTGTGCAGTTGCCCGCAAGGACCATCCGACCGGCCGGCAGAATATCCAGCAGAAGGTCTCCCGGTCTTTGGCTAACCTGTCGAGCTATAGAAAAAAGTGAACTTTAATAAGACCTATAATCGTTCTTTAGAACCTTCATCACTCCCAGAAGCCTCACCGTGTTTAGCGGTCCTGCCTAGAAGAGCACTCCAATACGGCGCTAACGTTGTATGCGCCGATCCACAGACATAATCTTCCGGCACACCGATCCACGGTCCAAAGTACCGTGAAATAAAATCATACTCCTTCTCCCCATTTTCCGGACCCTTCTTCGGCGAGCCCTTAACCGTCACGATGATCCCGTTCAGTTTGACCGTCTTAACGGAATTATCATAAACAGCGGAAAAACGGCTGGGCTCGACCGGAAAGGTCGCCAGGTCCACATCGTCCTGCAAGCGAATCAACAGGTTGCGGGTTCCTAAGGCGTAGACCACGTCTACGATCTTTTCCGCTCCAAAGATTGCGTTGCATTCCTCCAGCAGCGGATGCAGGTCGCTGCGAGTCGGTTCGTCCAGTGGAAGACCGAGATTTTGTGGGAAGTCCAGGGCGAAAGCGTCGCCTTTCCGGCTGGCCACAACGATTCCGCTTTTAGTGTTGTATCTAATTTCGTTATTAGTGTTGCCTGGAAACATCAAATAATTCACCATGTTTTAATCCCGGAAACGGATTTTCTGTAAGGTTTTGTTTTTTTAGTTTTATATGGGGCTTTAATTTCATTCATATAGTTTAACTAAATTTAGGAGTAATTTAAGGACATTTAATAGTGGCTTAACTATATTTATCATTAATTTAACAGTAACTTAATAATTAGCAACATAACCTATAATTAGAAATAATTCGAATAAGTAAAGATAAATACCGTCATTTTGAGAATAGCTACTAATTATGTGATGAGGTTATATAACAGGTCTCTTTGTAATTACTTAAAAATGTTAATTAGAAATATTACAGATTTTTTGGCACATTTCGCAATTGATTTTCGCTACAAGTTTAGTATAAAAATCGAAATAATGACTCAAGTCAACGAATTTCGACTAAAATAAAATTTTGGTTCGTACTAAAAACTAAACCGGAAAACAATAGTTTATTTTGATCAGACTAATATACAACTTAATCATCTGATTTTAGTTATGTCTCCCTGACGTTTTGTTGATTATTTCTGTACTCAGAATATATGCATATAAATGAGGAACTTTACCGTAGACTGTGTAGAGCAGTGAAGTGGTAGCCAAAGAAGCATGTCCGCAGAGGGCCATCTCCGTGGTCGGAGTGAACCACCGAAGGCTGAATTCGTCCGCTGTGATCGCAGAAAAACAAGGTAAAAATTTACGAAGCAGCGGCTGTTTTTCAGTTTTTCAACCTATGATTGATTGTTTGACGGTAGTTCTCTAATGGCAAGGAGTTTTACATTTGGTAAAGGCATCCACGGATGGAGTGGACGCGACGATGAATGCCGTTACCGACTGGTTCATCTCCGCAGCGATTTTCTGCTTGACCTCCGCTGGCAAATCCTTCAAAATCCGATCAACGTTTATAACAAACAGATATTGCAGCTCGCTGAGTGCCGGTCTGTCTGTCTGTTTGTCTGTCTGTCTGTCTGTCTGTTTGTCTGTTTGTCTGCCTGTCTGTCTGCCTGTCTGTCTGCCTGTCTGTCTTTGATTACCGTGTCGGATTGTAGGAAGCAGACCGCTGCGGGGCTGCCTTGAAGGGCCTTCTGTGCGAAAACATCCACGATGTAAATCGGCAGACCTTGGACTGGAGTGGCCATCTTAATTGTTGACTGGGTAAACGATGATTAAAAGGTTTCACGTGAAAAAAACAGTTTTAAGTCTGTACAATTAATTTACAAGAAAGCCCGGAAGGACGGCGTTAAATTTAGTGGAAAAGTGAACCGCAAAGTGCAAACTCAGAAGGCAATCACATTTTGACCGACATATTTAGTTTGGATACGGAAGAAGTAGGTCTAATTGCGATAACCATGAGTGTTTTACAGGGGAAATCGTCTACCGATTAGATTTATCCCAACCATGTGCGTGTTCAGTCACACCACAGGGTTCTGCTTGTCCATAGTCCAAATTTGCACGCAACTGTTAAAAATTATATTCATTTTTAGCTTATTTTAGCATTTGGAAAAATAGTTACTGCTTTTAGTTTTAGTTACTAAACGTTCAGGTGGCTAGACTAAAACTAATCAGCTACAGTTATTGATCAATTAATCAACCACAATTAGACTCTAAAATTTACAGCATGTACATACAATAGTCACTTAATAACTAAACCGAGACTTCTTAGTCATTGATTAGTTGACTTGATTCACCTATTGCCATCCTTATTGGCTGCAAGTATCTTTTCACATGCGATAAATAGAATTGTGTAAAACTTTTGTTTAAAATAAACCGGAATTCTCATCATTATAACTTCACCACAAGTAAAATGATTTGAATTTAGTAAAAGAGTTGTTTGTGAGATCGGTGACAGTTCACTGAGTGGACCGTTTCCTCTTTGAACACGGCGGCTGCAAATGCATGGCGGACAGATTCCACTGGGACGTCTTCCACTCCCAATTATGGCGCCTAAGTAGATGTGGACACAAGCGGTGTCTGTAAAATGTATAACTGTGGATAAAGGAAGTGTATGGTGAGATTTTTACTTTCGACATTGGTAGACAACGAAGATTCCAGCCGTGGCAGTCAGTAATATGGATGGAAGTACTTCTGCCAGGATGAAGTCATCATCTGAAAAACACATCGTTCATGCTTATTTGCTTTTAGGTGTGTTAGTATGTCTGTGACAGCGTTTTCTCTGGGAATTGATAGTTCTGTTAGAAGCGCTGTTAGAAGAAACCTGATGCTGAGGAAAACTGAAAAGCCGATGACGTTCCGATGGCGAAAAGGCCGACGGTGTTAAATATGCGTGGGCAGGAAGAAATAGAAAGCCTGACGGAATGATGAAGAGAACTGAAACGCGCAAGTCACGCGGCAGAGTTTCTGGCCATCCGTTCGTTCGCTTTGCGCAGTCCTGCTCTCCGTCAAGCCCTCCGTCCGTCCGTCCGCTACCTTTGTCAGCGCATGTGGTCGATCCATTTGTCTTTCGACCACTTGCTGTGTGTCCTTCCGGTATCCCGGACATCGACCAGACCTTCGTTTACCGTCCGTTTCGTCGTCCGTCTCGTCAAACAGATGATTACCTCTGTGTCCCATTAGGCATAGTTAGTCCGCGCGTTTGTCCGTCTCTCCGTTTGTCCAACTATCCCACCATCCGTCTGTCTTTCCGGACATTTCATCAACTCTTCTTTAGCTTCCCTGTCTGTTCAGTTTGCACAATCGGCCAAGTGGCTTGCATCCTCTCTGTTCGCACCTGATCGCACCTGATCCAAAGCCTGGCGGTTGTTGACGGAGGCCGGTCTAACAATGTCAACGGAGATATCCACTGCAAGTCTTCATCGTTATATT